>SNQJ01S0013875.1:269744-287844 GCA_010110895.2 Picea sitchensis
GCACCTGGCTCCCCTTATTATTAGGGTTGTTATTAAAGGTGTTGTTATACAATATTTAATATAGTTTATAAAATGGCTTACAAAACCAAACCTTTCCATTGTAACAAACACAAAATTGTGCCTAGCTATAGCAAAGGCATTAGCAATGTAAAATTGACCATACCTTTCTCTCCAAAGAATTGGTTGTTGTGGCTCACTTATTGTACCATTATTATGTTTTAACCTATTAGGCATCCATGAATGAAGCATCCCTACTCCCTTGATACTGTTTTCATCAACAATTCACTTAGTCTTCTAGATATAATTTTAGTTAGAAATATGTACTAGACATTACACAAGGAGATGGGTTGAAACCTATCAAATCCTTTGTGGTTCATTTCTTTGGGGACGAGGCTAAGGAGTGATGAACTTATTACCCATATGTTTTTGCCTTTCTTTTTACAATGCCATAGGATTCTCAATAGGTCTCTTATGATTGTAAGGCAAGTTTGCATGTAGAAGTGGATTGTAAAATCAATAGGGTCTAGGGCCTTGTTTACTTCCATGATCCAAAATACTTCCTATTCTAATATTTCCTTCATTGACATTCTATTATCTTCCTTTAATATCAAGGGGGGATTGTTTATTATAATTTCGTCCCAAGGCCTTTCACTATAGCATGCAAGGGGAAAGGGAGGGGGTTTTCGAGTACAAAGTTTGAAATGATAGCGAGTTACTTCCAATATTTTTGTGAAGTTATTTATCCTATTCCCATATGGAAGGGAGATATCTAAAGTATTATTTTTTATCCTTCTTGTGTTCTTATGAAAAAAAAATTGTGTTCTTCTCGCTTGCTTTTAGCCATAAGCTCCTTGAGTTTAATTATCAATGTTTTTCCTCCCTTTTTTATGCTTTGATACGTTGTATATTTTCCTCAATTTATTCTTCTAGTAGCACATGTAAAATTTATTCCAACTCCATTTTGGACCTCTTCCAACCTTCTTTCACATCTATCCTTTTCTTGGTAGGGGTTTTCTTTAATGGCCCTGGCCCATTAGTTTAGTCATTTAATTTTTTCTACCACACAAAAGAGGGAGACTTAGATACTAGAGAGCCCCAACATGATTTTATTACTTGTGTTGTTTTCAATTTGTTGAACCATATGGATTATATATGAAAGGGATGGAGCCTAGATCTTGAGAAGATTCCATTCTTACACTTATGTGGTTCAAAACCATTGAGGAGATGATTTTTTGAAAGAGTTGCACCTTATCTTATAGAATGTTACTTTCCAAGAGAAATCTATCCAGAATTTCTATTATATGCCCCAAGTTGACTCTTTTATTGTGATGAGTATATTTCTCTTTCCTAGGTTTTACATACATGAGATCCCATTCTAAGATTAGATTCTATATTAACTCTTTAGAGAGATCTTTGATGTGAGTTCCTCCCCTTTTTTCTTGAGCATCTAGTATAAGGTTTAAGTCTCTTATTACTATTATATTTTTTGGTAACGTTGTCTCTCTTGAGGCTCTAAGGGATTCCCAACAACATTTCATGTTATTCTAGTTGTTAGGGGCTTACACATTTGTGATATCATTACTACAATATAGCCTTCTAACATCTAATTAGCATCCCATATGTGCTCCTTTTGTGTCCTTTTTCGTTCTTTTGCATCACCTTTGTGTCTCTTCTGTTCCTTTTTTGCATCATATTTGCATTTTTTTTGTGTCCTTCTGCACCTTTTTTGCTTCATTTTCTTGGTAGGGGTTTTCTTTAATGGCCCCAACCCATTAGTTTAGTGGTTTAATTTTTTCTACCACACAAAAGAGGGAGACCTAGATATTATAGAGCCCTAAGAGGGATTTATTACTTTTATTATTTTCAAATTGTTCAACCATATGTGTTATATCTGAAAGGGATGGAGCCCGAATCTTGGGAAGATTCCATTGTTGGACTTATTGGCTTGTGGTTCAAAACCAATGAGGAGATGATTTTTTGAAATTGTTGCACCTTATATCATAGAAAGTTACCTTACAATAGAAATCTATCTAGTCTTTTTATTAAATGTCCCGAGCTTACTCTTTTATTGCGATGAGTATATTTCTCTTTCCTAGGTTTTATATCCATGAGATTGCATTCTAAGATTAGATTTTATATTAACTCTTTACAGAGGTCTTTGATGCAGATTTCTCCCCTTTTTTCATGAGCATCCAGTATAAGGTTTAAGTCTCTTGCTACTACTATATTTTTTTAGTAATGTTGTCTCTCTTGAGGCTCTAAGGGATTCCCAACAGCATTTAATGTTATTCTAGTTGTTAGGGACTTACACATTTGTGATATCATTACTACAATATAGCCTTACAACATCTAATTAACATCTCATATGTGCTCTTTTTGTGTCCTTTTTCATTCCTTTGCATCTTGTTTGCATCCCTTTTGCATAAGCATTGTGTCTCTTTTGTCCTTTTTTGCATCTTATTTGCATTTTTTTAGTCTTTTCATGTACTTCTTGCATCCTTTTTTGCATTCTATAGAGTTCATTCCAGACTTTCCAATGAATATTTGAAGTTGCAATTACGAGTTACAATAAAAAGGTTATAGCTCCAACTGGCTAACTTGGTCGCTTACCCAATTCAACACATTTCAACACATTTTTTTGTCATATTAAATATGTATGTGGGTAGGTGGAGGTTAGTTGCATCACTTGTGTTTGGTATGTCACGTATATGTGTGGGTGTGTGGTTCAGGCATGAAGATATGTTAGGGACCTAACCCCTCATGTAGATAGAATAATATATTTTCCATATAATAAAGGACGACAAAAGTTAATAAGGCCTTAAATATTATTTCCATGTAATGAATGTCGAAATTAGTTACTAAGGCCTATTTAATAAATGTGAACAAATCAATGTAAGAAGACCTAATAAAAGCTTTTGCTTCTAGAAAGATCTTCCTCTAGAATGTTCTTTAGAAGAAAGAATTAGTACAAATAACAGTAGGAGGCATGAGAAAGCTTGTCTTGAGAATAATTGTAATAGAGCTATGCTATGTTGGAGGTTTCCCCCTCTAAGAGGCAAGTGAACATTGTTTTATTTGAATAAAGGTATTGTTTCATGTTGCTCTTCTCATATTTTGGTGTTCCATTAATATATGTTGAATATTCCTATTTATGCATATTATATTACATTAGGTACCTTACAAGTGGTATCAAAGTACTTTCCTTGTCAGGAATCGTGGGTTAAATTTTTTCAGGGTAAAGATATGTTCCGACATATTTAAACTACAGTGATCTATTGTTCAACGCATAAATCCATAGTGAGGGAAGCATACACCCAGGAAATACAAGAGGTTTTTAAGCTCACATTGTTGGACACCCTTGTAACCCTTGTTGGTACCCCTTCAAGTGGTAGCACATTAGACAATACATGTACACGAACTTGTTATTTCAAGTACCTCTGGTATATTGGGATTCCCCCCTAGGTATCCTGAAACTAGCCATAGATCAATCGATCGACTGCCTGACTGCTATAGTGCCACTGAGAATAACACTCGAGACAATACTCTCTAGTACCTGGGTAATCAAGTAGTACGACTAAGGGTACGATCTAGCCTCCTTAATTGGTGCCCTAAGATGTTGGGCCAAGTACTATTGTTTGACCCCATATGTATATTAGAAAGTTATAGCACAACTCAAACCCTTTTATGTAAGAACCCTGAAAACCCTAACACTTGGGACAGAAACATAACAGAAAAGGAATATACAAGATCTATTGTCGTGCAACCTTGCCTCCTGCATTCTGGTTGCGAAATTACTACACATTTTCCCTATTAAGAATTTGGGCATTTTGACACTGCAGTATTATTCAGATCGGAGTATAACTCCACAGGAGTAAAAAAAAAGTTTGGGGCCTGCCCACACCCTTATTTTAGACCTATCCCATTGGATTCATCTTTTTGTATCGATAGATGTGATACCTATCATTTTTAACTTGTTTTCACCCCGTGGACCCATATCCTTCCCGACACCCTTATTTCCCACTTATCCCATTGGTCTCCTCTTGTTGCCCTGATCATAGTGGTATATATCACTTATCTACTTTTTGTCCATGGACCCACCCCTCATCCCCTCATGGCTTCCACCTTCCAAGAAAAAACCAATAAAAAAATAAGCAATGGCCTTACTACCCTTCAAGCCCAAGCAAGTAGGGACATTATGACCATTCATGCAAAATTGGACCTTATCCAAGAACAACTCGGTAGCCAAATTGTTGAAGTCCATTCCGCTCTACACCAATTCATGAACAAATTCCAGGGTCCTTCCTCCTCTGACCCACCTCTCTATATTGAAGGTATTGACTCCAACTAGCCTCTACACTCTCATTCCAAATCCCTACCTCGTGACCCCCATCTTCCCTGAGTCGAGGTGAACAAATTTGATGGCTTGAATCCATAAGCTTGAGTTTCTCAAATGTAATATTATTTCTCCCTCCATGGCATTACTGATGAGTTGACCAAGCTTCATTACGACATTCTTTATTTGGATCAAGAACAATGGAAATGGTGGCAATGGCGCCGAAATGAACGCCGAGAGTATGTTACTTGGACATGCTTTGTTGTTGAGTTGTATGAATGATTTGACACAAACACCCACCATTTAGGATGTATGACCAAGTTGAAACAGTCTGGCACAGTGGAATATTTTATCGCTACCTTTTAGCACTTGGATTTTCAAACTGAGGGCACAACAGAGACCTTCTTCTAGGAATGCTTTATCAGTGGCCTCAAGGATGAAATTTGAGCCCATGTCATCATGGCTCACCCCCAGACTTGGTTGGAAGCAATTAAATGTGCCAAGGAGGCACAACAAGTCATCTTGGCCCAGAGAAGAAAACCCACTTTTTTTCCCCACCCAAAACCCACCACCCCTGCTCCTCAGGCCCCTCCTTTCAAGGTCCAAAAATTAACACGGGAATAAATGGTTGAATGCCAACTCAAGGGTCTTTGCTACAATTGTGATGATAAATACTTTCCCAAGAAAAAGTGCAAAGAACACAAACTTTTTGTGGCCTTTTTAGAGGATGTTTTTGATGAAGAGGTAGAGGTTTCACTTGAAGCAGAGCTACCCAAAACAAATGATCCTACACCACCCTCTGATCCTCCTGAAATTGAACCATTGATTTCACTGAATGGTCTCATTGGTTTTCCTGCTCCACAAACCCTCAAATCCATTGGTTACATTAAGCACATGAAATTCATCATCCTAGTTGACAGTGGTAACACTCATAATTTCACTCAAGAAGTTAGTTACTATATCCGTGTTGTCAACAATTTTCAAATCATGATTTCTAATGGTGGTTCCATGAAATGTGGGGGGCGTTGTGAAAATGTGCACCTACAAATTGGTCAATATAACCTAAAATCTCACATGTTTGTTATTGACATGGGTGGTTGTGACATTGTTCTTATTATTGAATGGTTACGCACTCTTGGCTCCATTACCATGGATTTTAAGGTATTAACCATGCAATTCCAACAAGAAGGACAAAAATATACATTCCAAGGTATTACCATGGGGTCTCCAGAGATCATCAGTTCCCACCGCATGGAAAAGTTACTCAAAAAAGCTCACTCTGGCATCATTGCCCAACTCCATTCCATTCAAGTAGTTGAGACACCCCTGGTACACCCTGACCTTCAAGCGATCATTTCCCGCCATCCCATTATTTTCCAAAATCCCTAGGGCCTCCCCCCCTCCCGCAGAGACCATGGTCATTCCATTCCTTTAATCCCGGTCAACCTTCCTCCCAATGTTCACCCTTATCATCATCCCTTTGCTCAAAAAAATGAAATTGAGACAATTGTCCAAGAAATGTTAGAAGTGGGTGTTATCTGTCCCAGTACCAACCCCTATTCTTCCCCAGTTGTCATGGTCCTCAAGAGGGAAGGCACTTAGCGCATGTGTCCTGATTTTCGTGCCCTTAATAAACTCACCATCAAAGACAAATTTCCCATTCCTGACATAGATGACCTTTTGGATGAACTTAATGAGGCTCAATACTTTATCAAAATTGACCTACGTTTGGGATACCACTAGATACGTATGAAAAAGGAAGACATCCCAAAGACTGCATTTCGCACTCATGAGGGCCACTATGAGTTCTTGATCATGCCCTTCAATCTCTGTAATGGACCCTCCACTTTTCAAAGTCTCATGATTCATGTATTTCGTCCTTTACTATGTCACTCTGTGTCAATTTTCTTTGATGATATTCTCATCTATAGTAAAACTTGACCAACCCATCTCACCCATGTAGATCAAGTTCTCCATATCCTCTCCAAGCACCAACTTTTCCTCAAACATTCTAAATGTGCTTTTGGTGCCTTTGAAGTTGAGTACATGGGTCGTATTATTGGCAAGGATGGCGTAAGGGTGGATCCCAAGAAAATTGAAGCTATGCAGAAATGGCCTCTCCCTAAAACTCTTAAAAGTTTGTGTGGTTTCCTAGGTTTAACGGGCTATTATCGCAAGTTTGTTCAAAATTATGGCAAAATTGTGACTCCTCTCACAACTCTCCTTAAAAACAATACTTTTAGTTGGACTCCAACAACTAACCAATCCTTCCAAGCCTTGAAAGAAGCCATGTGCACTACTCTTGTACGGGACCTACCTAACTTCACCAAGACCTTTGTTCTATAATGTGATGCATCCGGGAGAGGAATCTGGGAGATCCTCATGCAAGATGGAAGACCTTTGGATTTCACCAGCAAATAGGAGTCGGATCGACATTTGGGCAAATCGATTTATGAAAAGGAAATGTTGGTTATTTTGCATACAATAGATCTTTGGCACCCTTGTCTATTGGGATAATGCTTCCAAATTAAAACAGACCATCAAAGCCTCAAGTACTTCTTGGAACAACGAATTTCATCCTTGGAGAAACAAAAATGAGTGACCAAGTTGTTTGGATATGATTATGAGATTGTTTACAAGAAGGGAAAAGAAAATGTGGTGGTTGATTCTCTTTCCAAGAAATATGAAGACTAAAGGTCCCTCTTTTCCTCTCATTCATTGTAGCAAACTGGCTTGAGGTTGTTAGACAATAATGGTTTCAAGACCCCAAAATTTCCATCCCAATCCAATAACTTCAACATGATCCACAAGCTGCTCCAGGGTACTCTTGGCACAATGAAGAGTTTTGCTATAAAGGTTGTTTGTATTTAAGCAAACAATTGGTCCTTAAATGCAAGGTGCTCTCTGAGTTTCACGCTTCACCTACAACATGCCATTCAGGGTTTACCAAAACTTATGAATGGGTAAAACAATCTTTCTTCTGGGATAGTATGAAACATGACATCCACACCTTTGTGGATGACTACGATAGATGTCAATGCAATAAGGGTGAGATTGGCAAACCTCTCGGTACACTCCAACCACTTCCACTTTCACGTGGTAGTGGACCATCTTTCCAAATATGCTCATTTCCATGCTCTTCAATACTCGTTCACAACCTCCCCAGTGGCTCAAATGTTTATGGATAATATCTTCAAAATACATGGAATACCTCATTCTATCATTTCTAACAGTGATCCCACTTTTACCAATAATTTATGGAAATAACTATTCAGGATCTAGGGAACTCAATTGCATCTTAGCACAACTTATCAACCCCAGATTGATGGCCAAACAGAAGCAGTCAACAAGTGTCTGGAAACATATTTGAGGTGTTTTGCGTCGGACTAGCAACATTAGTGGGCTCAGTGGTTATTCCCAGCTGAATGTTGGTACACTACCTCTTATCATACTTCCACTCACATGACTCCTTTTGAAGCAGTCTACAAACAAAATCCACCATCGGTTATCTCATACATGTCGGGTGTCTCCTAGGTTAAGGAGGTTGACCACAATCTTACCGTCCGCGTGAACATTCTCTGTACTCTTAAAGAAAATTTGGTGATGGGTCAAGATTGCATGAAGCAATGGGCCGATCAGGGTCGTTTTGTATGTCAATTTGTTGAAGGGGATTAGGTGTTTCCCCACCTCTAACAATACAAGCATACTTCACTCGAAGCCTAACAGTGTAAAAAATGCACCAAAATTTGATGGTCCTTATACTATCATCAAACGCGTGGGGCTAGTGCCCTATCAGTTAACTTTGCCCAATCAATCCAAGCTACATGATGTTTTTCATGTCTCATGCCTGAAGAAAGTGATTAGCACCAAATGCCACACCCATACCAGCCTACTAGAGTTGGATGAATAAGGTTCCATTTGGTTGCAACCATAAGTCGTATTGGACTAGAGAGAGCGTTGTCTCCGTCGGCGCACCATCAAGGAAGTTTTGGTTCACTGGAAGGATACTCCACTATAAGATGCCACCTGGGAACTGACTACTATTCTGCAACAATTTTCTCATCTCAATCCTCGAGGACAAGACTCTTTTTCAAGGGGGAGGGCATGTTAGGGACCTAACCCCTCACGTAGATAGAATAATATATTTTCCATGTAATAAAGGCCGACATTAGTTAATAATGCCTAACTATATTTTCCATGTAATAAAGGCTGACAATAGTTAGTAAGGCCTATTTAATAAATCTGAAATAGTCAATGTAAGAAGACCTAATAGAAGCTTTCGCTTCTAGAAAAATATTCCTCTAGAGTGTTCTTTAGAAGATAGAATTAGTATAAATAAGAGTAGGAGGCATGAGAAAGCTTGTCTTGAGAATTATTTTAATACAACTCTGCTCTGTTGGAGGTTTCCCCCTCGAAGAGGCAAGTGAACATTTCTTTCTTTGAATAAAGGTATTATTTTATGGTGTTTCTCTTCTCATATTTTGTTGTTCCATTGATATATGTTGAATATTCTTGTTTCTACATATTATATTACATCTGGTACCTTACAAGATATGTGCACAAGGTAGGTGTGTTGCTTATGTTTGTGAGTACAATGCTTATGTACAGTGTTTAGGTGCATGGGTTAGCTACATGGAGTACATGCATGGGATAGATGCACGGGTAGGTGAATAGGTTAGGTGTGTGGATAGATGCATATGTTAGGTACATTACTTATGTGATTGATCCAATCACTTATGTGTGTTGCTCATGTACACGAGTTAGGCGCATGGATTAGGTGAATGGGTTGTTTGTGTGAGTTAGGTGCATAGGTTAGATGCATGGGTAGGTGCATTTCTTATGATAAAGGTATGTTGTTTATTTGCATCAGTGTATGGGTTAAGTATGTGGGTAGGTGCATCCCTCATGCACTTGAATGCGTCACTTATGTACATGGGTTAGGTGCATAGGTTAATTATGTGGGTTACTGTGTGGGTCAAGTGCATGGTTAAATGCTTGAGATGTAGGTACATAGGTCAAGTGTGTCGCTTGTGTTAGTTATGTTCATGGGCTAGGCATGTGGGTAGGTGAAAAACTTAGGCGTGTTGCTTATGTTAAGTGCATTGCTTAAGTTAGGTGCATTGTTTATGTGCATGAGTGTGTCATTTATGTTCATGATCGAGAACGGATCATTATATTATTTTTCATTTATCTCGATGTTTTATGGGTGAACATAAATAAAAAATAAAATAATAATATAATGAGTCGATTTCGAGTGTTGTTAACCCTCCGGAGTCCCTATTCAATATGGAAGCGAAGGTGGACATAAAGCCATACCAAGGTGAGATCGATGCATTAAAACTAAATCATTGGTTGCAACAACTAGAACTTTATTTTGGCATTCACCATATAGATGAAGAGCAAAATATTTCATTTGCTAGATTGAAGTTAGAGGGCCATGCTTTAACCTGGTGGGAAAGCCATATGGAAACACTTAGGCTGGAGGGTGTTCTACCAGTAAATAGGTGGGAGGACTTCAAAAACCTCATGAAGTCCCAATTCTACCCTATCAAGCATGTAGAGGACCAATGGATCTAATGGCACTACTTTAGGCAGAGGCAAGGGCAAAGTGTATAGGAGTGAAACACTGAGTTCAAGGAGATGGCCATCATGTTGGGTATCTCTCCCAAGAACCCATATGTACTCCTCAAGTACTAATGAGGTCTATGTAGTCATTTTTGAAAGCAAGTGATGTTATTCAAGCCAAGAACAATGGATGAGGAATGTGTACATGCACAATATCTAGAAATCACAGACCACAAGAAAGGGCAACCAAGCAATTCCACGCAGAAAGAGCACCAAGAAGCTTCCAAGGAGGGGAAGAAGAAGTGGAAATGGGGAAAGGATAAGAAGACAACATCTATTGCATATCAATGCAAAGATCCCAGAAAATATTGCAATCATTGCAACATTGATGGCCACACTGAGGAAAAGTGTTGGAAACTACATCCAGAGATGAACCTAAAGAAGCACAGGAAAGATGAAAAGGAAAAAACCTTCTAGCCCTGCATAAAGGATGAAAGGGTAAAGTTGTAGTGATTCATTAGTGGGATGCCTCAGTTCTTCCAAGACAAAATTGAGTTTGATGAACCTAAGACTTTAGAAGACACTATTCAAAAGGCAAGGTATTTCTATGAGCAATTGAAGAACAAGGCAGAACCTCATAAGGATTGGAAGAAGAAAAGTAAATTGAGATTCAAGAAGAAGGGGTTTAAATCCTCAAGATTTAAGGGTCATGGGAAAAGCTCTAAGATGAGTCTTCCCACTAAGAGCATGTATCAACAGAACTTTCCATCTCATAGTGGAAATAAACCTTTTGGATTATCCCCAAGAAAGATTGATGATGCAAAGAGAGAACCATTGAAATGTTGTGGGTGTGGAGAAGAACATTTGTTGAGGGACTACCCACATAGACAACATGACAATAGGAGGGTCTACAACATCCAGGAAGCTACCACAATCAATGATGTGGCTAGGAGCATGCCACAAATTTATGCAGCCCTGGATAATAAACAAGTTGACCACCAAGCTTCGGTGGTGGAGATGGAAGGTATGAATGCCATCCACTTTGTTTCCATTTTAATTGACCCTGGTTCTAATATGAGTTATATTGCACCTCAAACTATTGATAAATGTAAACTACAACAAGTAAAACATGCTAAATCATGGTTGGTACAACTAGCCATTGGAACCAAAAGAAAGGTAACATAAGTCATACCAGCCTGGAAATTCATTATGAATGGGTTGTCCACCCAAGAAACTCTATAAATAATCCCTTTAGGATATTATGGCATATTGATTGGCATGGATGGTTGGCTGCCCATAAAGCCAAGTTGGACTGTTATGAAAAACATTATAGTCTGAAGATGAGGAAGGGAAGAAAAAGACCCTACAGGGAATTCAAAACTCTGTCTCAATGAGACAAATATCGACCCTTCAAGTGAAGAAGTATTACAGAAAAGGATGTCCTTTGTATGCAATACAAGTAATGAACTTTGTTGAGGACAATAAACCAAGCCTAGAGGACTATCCTATATTGAGAGAGTATAAGGATGTGTTTCCAGAAGAGGTACCAGGTCTACTTGCAAGAAGAGACATTGATTTCTTAATAGAACTAGTACCCGGAGTGGTGCCAATGTCTAGAGCACCCTATAGAATGAGTACACCAAAGCTAGTTGAGTTCAAACTACAGTTGAAGGAGACGTAGGACAAAGGTTACATCCAACACAGTGTGTCTCCTTGGGGAGCACCAACCTTTTTTGGGATGAAGAAGGATGTCACACTCAGGTCGTGCATAGACTACATGCAACTCAACAAGATGACAATTAAGAATAAGTATCCCTTTCCAAGAATTGGTGACCTGTTTGACCAATTAAGGGGTGCTGCAATTTTCTCCAATATTGACTTGAGGTTTGGATACCATCAAGTCTGAATTAAGGATGAAGACATCCATAAAACAACCTTTAGGACAAAATATGGGCACTATAAATTTGTGGTGGTGCCATTTGGGCTTACCAATGCACCAACCACCGTTATGTGCTTAATGAATAATGTGCTCAATAAGTTCTGGGACAGATTTGTGTTGGTTTTCATAGATGACATTTTGATCTATTCTAAGAGTAGAGAAGAGCATGAAGAGCACCTCAAGTTAGTGCTTCAAGTGCTAAGAGAGCACAAGCTCCATGTTGAGTTTAGTAAGCGTGAATTTTTCCAAAAACAAGTCCATTACTTAGGCCATGTCATCAGTAAGGAAGGAGTGGCAGTCGATCGTGACAAGATCAAATCCATTATGGATTGGCCTACACCAAAAGATGTATCTGATATCATATCCTTTATGGGCTTAGCAGGATACTATAGAAGGTTCATAAAGGGATTTCCCAAGATTGGTTGTCCAATCACCTCCCTTCAAAAAAAGGGAGTTAGATTTATTTGGACAACAGAGTGTGAAGAAAGTTTCCAACATATGAAATACCTTTTAACCAATGCACCTATGCTAAAAATTGCAGACCCAAACAAGGACTTCCTTGTGTGTACAAATGCTTGTAAGGAAGGACTCAGAGGAGTCCTTTTGCAAGAAGGGCATGTGATTTGCTACGAATCCAGAAAATTGAATGAGCATGAAATCAATTATGTGACACATGATTTGAAATTGGCTACCATAGTACATTCTTTAAAAATGTGGAGGCATTACCTCCTAGGTAGAAGATTTGTACTTATGACAGACCATAGTAGGCTGAGATATTTGTTTGACCAACACAAACTCAATGCTAGATACACTAGGTGGATGACTCTCCTTAGTGAATTTGATTTTGAAATCAAACATATTAAGGGAAAATAAAATAGAGTGGTTGATGCCCTTAGTAGAAGCATGAAAGTGATTCACTTGGTAGTTGTAAGCACCTATGAATTAGACATCAAGGAGAGAGTCAAAAGTGCACAAGAAACATATGTGTTTTTGAAGGCTATGAAATCATACCTAAAGCAAGAGCCCACATGTATGAAGTACGACGACTATCAATTGTTGAATGATGGCCTACTAACTTACAAAGGTAGGTTCTATATTCCAAATTGTGACGACATAAAGAGGTTCATAATGGATGAACTACATAAAAGACCATATACTGGTCATCCTGGTTATCAAAAAATGATCACAACCGCTAAGAAGTTGTTTTACTGGCCAGGAATGAAAAAGGACATAACTAACTACTTGGCTAAATACTTAGAATGTTAGCAAGTTAAAGTGGAGCACAGGCACCCAACAGGGTTGTTGCATCCCCTACCAATTCTCGAGTGGAAATGGGAAACCATCTCCATGGATTTCATCACTGGATTGTCTAAATCAACCAAACAAAATGATGAACTTTTGCTATAGAATGTAATGTAGTTATTTTTGTTATTAAATAAAATGGAAATTGTTGCACAACTATTGAAGGTGTTGCCAATGTAGATTATGATGCATGAGAGCAGTGGTGAGGGGAACCAATAGTGGTTGAGATGACCCCTGCCAGGCTAGTACTCTTCTAGAATTAGATTGCTCAGACCCAGAATAGTCCTCTGTCCCGAAGAATTTAATTACCAGTCAAGCTGGTAGTTGGGAAGTATTCCCCAAGAGTCAATGAGGGGATGGGCAGAGTACCCCATCTGGAAACTTCCTGGTCTGACCCATGAATTGGGAAATGGACCCACAAAATATTTCTATAGAAGGCAAGAAAATAAAAGAAAATCATGGGAAGAATACATATAATGCACATGAGTGGGTCTGGTGACCATTTCTGAAGAGGTAGAGCATGTGAGGCTCTCTGGTTCTAAAGAGAACCGAGAAAACAAATTTTTTTAGGTGCATGAACTGTTGGGCAGTGTTTTCTAATCAAGCTGAGAAATGGAGTTGTAGAGAATTTGAGTGATTGAGAGAGCAATCGCAACAGACTCCCTTGCTTGGTGGATAGAAAACTAGACTGCCAGGTTCATGTGGGAGAAGGAGAGTATCCTTTGTCCCTTGTTGTGGCTAAGCAAAAGAAGAACCTCTCTCTCTTTCAGAGCATCATGATCTAGCTAGGGGGTGGCCAGTTGTAAAATACTCCAAGAGAAAATGTGCATATGGTTGGGTGGAAAAGGGAACACCCTTCAACAGTTGCAAGCTAATTACAAGCTTCAGATAAGTATTTCTTTTTAGTTTTGTATTTTCTTGACCATGTTATTTTATAATAGGGACTTCATGTGCTAGATGCTTGCATAAATTATTTTTCCTATTTAAATGTTGAAATTTGTGATTTTGATTAGCTAGTTGGCTGGGAAATCAGAAGTAAAGTTTGAATATCATATTATGTCATTAGTTTTATGCCTGCTCCTGTTTAGAAAAAAAGAGAGTTGTTAGTAATGGGTTCTAAATCATTTTGGAGAAAATTGATGGCTAATCACCTGTATTAGTCTATATAAACTAATCCTCAAATATTACTAAAGTCCATCCACCATAGTAATCACAAATCAGCTTGGAAATTATGAAAGTGCAATTTTATGTTAGAAACTCGAAGGTTGGGCATATGAATTTGGCCTCTTTGTTGGTCTGGAAAATCCTCCAGACTTAGAGTTGAAGGAAGATTAGATTCTTGTTTGACAGTAAGAGAACAAGCCACAAATTAGACAAGAGGCAAAGTATTTTTACAAACACAACATTAGGAAAAGAATGAGAATGCATTTTTAATTTCTAAATTGAAATAAAAATGAAATTAGAAATTGAAATGTTGTGGATTATTAAATTTCCCTTTGAATTGGGTAAGAAACCAATTTTACTTGAGGTTGCACAATAAAATTGATGTCCAAAGGGAAAGAGTTGGGAATATTAGTTAATTCCTAAAGACTAGTAAATAAATGCTTGTAATTAGGAGACTGGTAAATTTTAGTAAACACAAGATTTTACCAGAGAGGATTTTTACTTCGATGGCATGTAAATACTATGGAAAATAAGGTAAGTAAATAAATAACATAAATTTATAATGAGAATGTGCAATTCTATATTTCTGGGCAAATTTGGAACAAATGGTAAAGTCTCATAATTACTAGTAAATTCGCCAGTAAATACCCTAATATTTGAACCATAAGTTTGTAAACTAATGTATTTTCAACCTAGAAATTCTTAGCTTGGTGTGCGAGTAATGAAGATCGCACATTTTTTTTTTCCTAGTTGTGAGACTCATACTTTTCTCAGACAATTTAACACTCTTCAAGAAATTTTATTAATGGAATATTTCCATTTATCAACGTTTGAATATTTGAGTTTATAAAACCTCGTAATTTCTCAACTCAGGAATATGTGAATAATTACATGTTTATTTTTATTACAATTTTTATTCCGTCGGAACACAGAGGAGAGAGCTAAGGATTATAGTGCGATGGCCAATGGAGTCTAAATAATACAATATTAAAACATTAATTTATGCCCGCTCGTGATTGTCTTTTGGAGTTGATCATTTGAAGTAAAAGGAATGGCATGATCGTATGAAGTCCAAAGCTGTCGGAGAGATGGCATGACAATTATGAAGTTAAATACAATATAATATTTACCCTTTCCTTCTCATGATTGGTCATCAGAGTAATGAATGGAGCACACATGTTTTAAAAGCAAAGTCCATTCAGAGTCAACCACACTGAGTGATGGTGGAAGTGCGTGGAACAAAGTTCGAAAGCCTGGGAAGTATAAGACTCCACCCATATTAAATAACATTAAAATAAGCCCTTTCATGATTGGTTATCAGATGAACGAGAGGTACGTACATGTCCCAAGAGCGAAGTCATTCGGAGTTGACTCTTTAGAGTATTTGGAAGGGAGCATGCAAATAAAGTCTGAACCCATCAGAGAAATAATGAGAGTTTTAAACAGGTCCCACACATAAATATTTTAATAATATTAAACCTTGCACCTGTGTGATTGGTGGTTGGAGTAAAGAGAGGGGTGCACGTATTTCAATAGCGAAGACTTTGGAAATGGCTTGAATTTATATAATTTGTAATAAATATCAAATTGAATATATTTAATCCATTTCCCCCCAAATTAATAAATAAATATGCATATATTAATATATATGTAATTTAAAATACGTGAAGGAATATGGTGTGAAATTAGAAGCCAGGTTCTTTGATTATTCTGTTAATCAAGGTTATAAGCCTAAATACTCTCCAGTAAAAAATAATTATATTAGAACATAATATAAATTATGTTATAATATCGTTAATTAACTTATAAGGAAATCACTCCAAGATGGTAATTAAGTAAATTATTTGGCTAAGTGAAAATATGTCTACAAGGGTAAATAATTGGGGAATATTAATTGTCCCTAATGAGGTTTAAGTAATTAAATACCAAAGAGTAGTATTTTAAGAAACATTAATTAAGTATTTTAATCGGTTATAGGAGAGGGACAAATGTCATTTTCTAGCCGAGCGAGCCTAAACACCCTATGGTGACATGGCAAGTCATGATGGGTCCATGTGTCGAGTGGATATTGAGCCACATGCCACGTCAAGGGACAGGAGCAATGTGGTAGCAATGGCCTAGGTGTTAAATGTAACTCATTATCAACCGTTGATTATCGCGGGTCCCACTTAGCAAATTGAGAGAGAAGGGCAAGTTGAGGCTGGCTAAGAGCATCAATGTGATGATGCGTGTCAATCTTTAATTGGTTGATGAGTTGAGTGGGGTCTAGTAGGACAATTAAACCTTAGGCATTGAATGGATCCTAACTATAGGTTGAGAGATCTTACGTGTGTCAAGACCGTCCATCGAGGGGAGAGGAATAATTCCTCAATACCTTGGGTTTGGGGTAGTGAGATTTTGCAAACTACTCAAACTTTGAACGGATGGTATCGAGAAGGAATATTCCTCGATACCATATTCATTAGAGGGAAGCAAAGAGTGCGACAGGAGAAGGTCCGAGTGATGATGGTTGCAGGCCTGCGTGGACCGAAGTTCCACTGTGGCAGGCTAGGCTAGTGCCACTTCAGGACTAGGGTGTCACCACGTCAGTTGGCATGGACAATGATATCTCACATGGATGTCGCATGGTAGGAAGAGAGATGTTGCCTATGTAAACTCACGAACATCGAAAGGTCATAACTCTTGTTCTAGAGCTCAATTCTAGGTGAAGTTATTGTCTCTGGATAGCTCTTGATGAGTAGAAGACGATGGAGTTATGATAGAGAAGATTTAAGTTCATTAGAAGAAGCAAAAATTTAATACCCCATCTCATAAAAGGTACTTAGGGGGTTGGGTGTGTAACAAGAAATGTGTTTTATTTTTAAAAATATTCAAAGTATTACATTTCCTAGGCTCTCCAACCTATTCAACTTTACAGGCAGTCCGACCTTTCATGAATAAATAAAATACATTATTATTATGGGAACTCAAAACTAGGGTATTTCATTCCCCTCCCCCTTATTTTGGCATTGTCCTCGGTGCATATACAAAACATAAATAAACATTTCAAAAGTCTTCAAAAAGTCACGAGTACTCTTCCTGCATGGCATCCCCATGCTCCCAAGTAGCATCGTCAAGATTGTAGCAGGTCCACTCAACCTTTACCAATCCCATGGTTCGATTCCAAAGCACTTTGACCTTGTTGTCCAACATGTGCATCGGCTAGACCTGAAAGTCTCCTTCTTTTTCCACCTTAATCAAATTCTAATCAATAACATAGTTAGGATCATGCACATACTTTTTTTATCAAAGAGGCATGAAATACATTATGCACATTCATGGAAGCAGGTAATGCAAACATGTATGCAACTAGCCCTATTATGTCCAATATCTCAAATGGACCACATAATCTAGTTGTTAGCTTGGTACAATTGCCCAACTTCAATGAATTCTTCTTGGGCTTCACTTTCAAAACAACATGCTCTCCCACTTTATATTGTCTAGTTGTCATGTTCTTAGCTACATAACTCTTCTGTATGTCTCGTGCTGTAGTTAAATTCTGCTTAATTTTAACCATTTGTTCTTCCATATCCTTGAGCAATTCTATCCCAAGTACTACTCTCACTGTCGGGTTATCCCAACTCATTGGAGTATTGCATTTTCTACCATACAAAGCTTCAAATGGGCTCATATTCAATGAAACTTGATACCCGTTATTGTAGGCAAACTCAACCAAATGCAAGTAATATTCCCACTTAGATGACTTATCCATCACATACATTATCAACATGTCTTTAATCATTTGGTTGACTCTCTCT
>SNQJ01S0013875.1:301662-312937 GCA_010110895.2 Picea sitchensis
TTATATGTATTCTTCCCATGATTTTCTTTTATTTTCTTGCCTTCTATAGAAATATTTTGTGGGTCCATTTCCCAATTCATGGGTCAGACCAGGAAGTTTCCAGATGGGGTACTCTGCCCATCCCCTCATTGACTCTTGGGGAAGACTTCCCAACTACCAGCTTGACTGGTAATTAAATTCTCTAGGACAGAGGACTATTCTGGGTCTGAGCAATCTAATTCTAGAAGAGTACTAACCTGGCAGGGGTCATCTCAACCACTATTGGTTCCCCTCACCACTGCTCTCATGCATCATAATCTACATTGGCAACACTTTCAGTAGTTGTGCAACAATTTCCATTTTATTTAATAACAAAAATAACTACATTACCTTCTATAGCAAAAGTTCATCATTTTGTTTGGTTGATTTAGACAATCCAGTGATGAAATCCATGGAGATGGTTTCCCATTTCCACTCGGGAATTGGTAGGGGATGCAACAACCCTATTGGGTGCCTGTGCTCCACTTTAACCTGCTAACATTCTAAGCATTTAGCCAAGTAGTTAGTTATGTCCTTTTTCATTCCTGGCCAGTAAAACAACTTCTTAGCAGTTGTGATCATTTTCTGATAACTAGGATGACCAATATATGGTCTTTTATGTAGTTCATCCATTATGAACCTCTTTATGGCGTCACAATTTGGAATATAGAACCTACCTTTGTAAGTTAGTAGGTCATCATTCAACAATTGATAGTCGTCATACTTCATACATGTGGGCTCTTGCTCTAGGTATGATTTCATAGCCTTCAAAAACACATATGTTTCTTGTGCACTTTTGACTCTCTCCTTGATGTCTAATTCATAGGTGCTTACAGCTACCAAGTGAATCACTTTCATGCTTCTACTAAGGGCATCAACCACTCTATTTTATTTTCCCTTAATATGTTTGATTTCAAAATCAAATTCACTAAGGAGAGCCATCCACCTAGCTTATCTAGCATTGAGTTTGGGTTGGTCAAACAAATATCTCAGCCCACTATGGTCTGTCATAAGTACAAATCTTCTACCTAGGAGGTAATGCCTCCACATTTTTAAAGCATGTACTATGGCAGCCAATTTCAAATCATGTGTCACATAATTGATTTCATGCTCATTCAATTTTCTGGATTCGTAGCAAATCACATGCCCTTCTTGCAAAAGGACTCCTTTGAGTCCTTCCTTACAAGCATTTGTACACACAAGGAAGTCCTTGTTTGGGTCTGCAATTTTTAGCACAGGTGCATTGGTTAAAAGGTATTTCAGATGTTGGAAACTTTCTTCACACTCTGTTGTCCAAACAAATCTAACTCCCTTTTTTTGAAGGGAGGTGATTGGACAACCAATCTTGGGAAATCCCTTTATGAACCTTCTATAGTATCCTGCTAAGCCCATAAAGGATATGATATCAGATACATCTTTTGGTGTAGGTCAATCCATAATGGATTTGATCTTGTCACGATCGACTGCCACTCCTTCCTTATTAATGACATGGCCTAAGTAATGGACTTGTTTTTGGAAAAAATCATGCTTACTAAACTCGACATGGAGCTTGTGCTCTCTTAGCACTTGAAGCACTAACTTGAGGTGCTCTTCATGCTCTTCTCTACTCTTAGAATAGATCAGAATGTCATCTATGAAAACCAACACAAATCTGTCCAAGAACTTACTAAGCACATTATTCATTAAGCACATAACGGTGGTTGGTGCATTGGTCAGCCCAAATGGCACCACCACAAATTCATAGTGCCCATATTTTGTCCTAAAGGTTGTTTTATGGATGTCTTCATCCTTAATTCAGACTTGATGGTATCCAAACCTCAAGTCAATATTGGAGAAAATTGTAGCACCCCTTATTGGTCAAACAGGTCACCAATTCTTGGAAAGGGATACTTATTCTTAACTGTCATCTTGTTGAGTTGCATGTAGTCTATGCACGACCTGAGTGTGACATCCTTCTTCTTCACAAAAAAGGTTGGTGCTCCCCAAGGAGACACACTAGGTTGGATGTAACCTTTGTCCTACATCTTCTTCAACTGTAGTTTGAGCTCAACTAGCTTTGGTGTACTCATTCTATAGGGTGCTCTAGACATTGGCACCACTCCGGGTACCAATTCTATTAAGAAATCAATGTCTCTTCTTGCAAGTAGACCTGGTACCTCTTTTGGAAACACATCCTTATACTCTCTCAATATAGGATAGTCCTCTATGCTTGGTTTATTGTCCTCAACAGAGTTCATTACTTGTATTGCATACAAAGGACATCATTTTCTGTAATACTTCTTCACTTGAAGGGTCGATATTTGTCTCATTGACACGGGCTTTTGAATTCCCTGTAGGGTCTTTTTCTTCCCTTCCTCATCTTCAGACTCTAATGTTTTTCGTAACAGTCCAACTTGGCTTTATGGGCAGCCAATCAGTGTGCCATAATATCCTAAAGGGATTATTTATAGAGTTTCTTGGGTGGACAACCCATTCATAATGAATTTCCAGGCTGGTATGACTTTTATTACCTTTCTTTTGGTTCCAATGACTAGTTGTACCAACCATGATTTAGCATGTTTTACTTGCTACAGTTTACATTTATCAACAGTTTGAGGTGCAATATAACTCATATTAGAACTAGGGTCAATTAAAATGGAAACAAAATGGATGGCATTCATACCTTCCATCTCCACCACCGAAGCTTGGTGGTCAACTTGTTTATTATCCAGGGCTGCATAGATTTGTGGCATTCTCCTAGCCACATCATTGATTATGGTAGCTTCCTGGATGTTGTAGACCCTCCTATTGTCATGTTGTCTATGTGGGTAGTCCCTCAACAAATGTTCTTCTCCACACCCCCAACATTTCAATGGTTCTCTCTTTGCATTATCAGTCTTTCTTGGGGATAATCCAAAAGGTTTATTTCCACTATGAGATGGAAAGTTCTATTGATACATGCTCTTAGTGGGAAGACTCATCTTAGAGCTTTTCCCATGACCCTTAAATCTTTAGGATTTAAACCCCTTCTTCTTGAATCTCAATTTACTTTTCTTCTTCCAATCCTTATGAGGTTCTACCTTGTTCTTCAATTGCTCATAGAAATACCTTGCCTTTTGAATAGTGTCTTCTAAAGTCTTAGGTTCATCAAACTCAATTTTGTCTTGGAAGAACTGAGGCATCCCACTAATGAATCACTACAACTTTACCCTTTCATCCTTTTTGTAGGGCTAGAAGGTTTTTTCCTTTTCATCTTTCTTGTGCTTCTTTAGGTTCATCTCTGGATGTAGTTTCCAACACTTTTCCTCAGTGTGGCCATCAATGTTGCAATGATTGCAATATTTTTTGGGATCTTTGCACTGATATGCAATAGATCTCGTCTTCTTATCCTTTCCCCATTTCCACTTCTTCTTCCCCTCCTTGGAAGCTTCTTGGTGCTCTTTCTGCGTGGAACCGCTTGGTTGCCCTTTCTTGTGGTCTGTGTTTTCTAGATATTGTGCATGTACACATTCCTCATCCATTGTTCTTGGCTTGAATAACATCACTTGCTTTCACAAATGACTACGTAGACCTCATTAGTACTTGAGGAGTACATATGGGTTCTTGGGATAGATACCCAGCATGATGGCCATCTCCTTGAACTCAGTGTTGCACTCCTATACACTTTGCCCTTGCCTCTGCCTAAAGTAGTGCCATTAGATCCATTGGTCCTCTACATGCTCGATAGGGTAGAATTGGGACTTCATGAGGGTTTTGAAGTCCTCCCACCTATTTATTGGCAGATCACCCTCCGGCCTAAGTGTTTCCATATGGCTTTCCCACCAGGTTAAAGCATGGCCCTCTAACTTCAATCTAGCAAATGAAATATTTTGCTCTTCATCTATATGGTGAATGCCAAAATAAAGTTCTAGTTGTTGCAACCAATGATTCAATTTTAATGCATCGATCTCACCTTGGTATGGCTTTATGTCCACTTTCGCTTCCATCTTGAATAGGGACTCCTGAGGGTTAACAACACTTGAAATCGGCTCATTATATTATTATTTTATTTTTTATTTATGTTCACCCGTAAAACATCGAGATAAATGAAAAATAATATAATGATCCATTCTCGATCATGAACATAAATGACACACTCATGCACATAAACAATGCACCTAACTTAAGCAATGCACTTAACATAAGCAACACACCTAAGTTTTTCACCTACCCACATGCCTAACCCATGAACATAACTAACACAAGCGACACACTTGACCTATGTACCTACATCTCAAGCATTTAACCATGCACCTACCCACATACTTAACCCATACACTGATGCAAATAAACAACATACCTTTATCATAAGAAATGTACCTACCCATGCATCTAACCTATGCACCTAACTCACAGAAACAACCTTTTCACCTAATCCATGTGCCTAACTCGTGTACATGAGCAACACACATAAGTGATTGGATCAATCACATAAGTAATGTACCTAACATATGCATCTATCCACACACCTAACCTATGCACCTACCCGTGCATCTATCCCATGCATGTACTCCATGTAGCTAACCCATGCACCTAATCCCTGTACATAAGCATTGTACTCACAAACATAAGAAACATACCTACCTTGTGCACATATCTTGTAAGGTACCAGATGTAATATAATATGTAGAAACAAGAATATTCAACATATATCAATGGAACAACAAAATATGAGAAGAGAAACACCATAAATAATACCTTTATTCAAAGAAAGCAATGTTCACTTGCCTCTTCGAGGGGGAAACCTCCAACAGAGCAGAGCTATATTAAAATAATTCTCAAGACAAGCTTTCTCATGCCTCCTACTCTTATTTATACTAATTCTATCTTCTAAAGAACATTCTAGAGGAATATTTTTCTAGAAGCGAAAGCTTCTATTAGGTCTTCTTACATTGACTATTTCACATTTATTAAATAGGCCTTACTAACTATTGTCAGCCTTTATTACATGGAAAATATAGTTATGCATTATTAACTAATGTCGGCCTTTATTACATGGAAAATATATTATTCTAACTACGTGAGGGGTTAGGTCCCTAACATGCCCTCCCCCTTGAAAAAGAGTCTTGTCCTCAAGGATTGAGATGAGAAAATTGTTCCAGAATAGTAGTCGGTTCCCAGGTGGCATCTTATAGTGAAGTATCCTTCTAGTGAACCAAAACTTCCTTGATGGTGCGTTGACGGAGACAATGCTCTCTCTAGTCCAATACGACTTGTGGTTGCAACCAAATGGAACCTTATTCATCCAACTCTAGTAGGCTGGTATGGGTGTGGCATTTGGTGCTAATCACTTTCTTCAGGCATGAGACATGAAAAACATCATGTAGCTTGGATTGATTGGTCAAAGTTAACTGATAGGGCACTAGCCCCACGCGTTTGATGATAGTATAAGGACCATCAATTTTTGGTGCATTTTTTACACTGTTAGGCTTTGAGTGAAGTATGCTTGTATTGTTAGAGGCGGGGAAACACCTAATCCCCTTCAGCAAATTGACATACAAAACGATCCTGATCGGCCTATTGCTTCATGCAATCTTGACCCATCACCAAATTTTCTTTAAGAGTACGGAGAATGTTCACGCGGACGGTAAGATTGTGGTCAACCTCCTGAACCTAGGGGACACCTAACATGTATGAGATAACCGATGGTGGATTTTGCCTGTAGACTGCTTCAAAAGGAGTCATGTGAGTGGAAGTATGATAAGAGGTAGTGTACCAACATTCAGCTGGGAATAACCATTGAGCCCACTAATGTTGCTAGTCCGACGCAAAACACCTCAAATATGTTTCCAGACACTTGTTGACTGCTTTTGTTTGGCCATCAATCTAGGGTTGATAAGTTGTGCTGAGATGCAATTGAGTTCCCTAGATCCTGAATAGTTATTTCCATAAATTGTTGGTAAAAGTGGGATCACTGTTAGAAATGATAGAATGAGGTATTCCATGTATTTTGAAGATATTACCCATAAACATTTGAGCCACTATGGAGGTTTTGAACGGGTATTGAAGAGCATGGAAATGAGCATATTTGGAAAGATGGTCCACTACCACGTGAAAGTGGAAGTGGTTGGAGTGTACCAAGAGGTTTGCCAATCTCACCCTTATTGCATTGACATCTATCGCAGTCAACCACAAAGGTGTGGATGTCATGTTTCATACCATCCCAGAAGAAAGATTGTTTTACCCATTCATAAGTTTTGGTAAATCCTGAATGGCATGTTGTAGGTGAAGCGTGAAACTCAGAGAGCACCTTGCGTTTAAGGACCGATTGTTTGCTTAAATACAGACAACCTTTATAGCAAAACTCTTCATTGTGCTAAGAGTATGCTGGAGCAACTTGTGGATCATGTTGAAGTTATTGGATTGGGATGGAAATTTTGGGGTCTTGAAACCATTATTGTCTAACAACCTCAAGCCAGTTTGCTACAATGAATGAGAGAAAAAGAGGGACCTTTAGTCTTCATATTTCTTGGAAAGAGAATCAACCACCACATTTTCTTTTCCCTTCTTGTAAACAATCTCATAATCATATCCAAACAACTTGGTCACTCATTTTTGTTTCTCCGGGGATGAAATTCGTTGTTCCAAGAAGTACTTGAGGCTTTGATGATCTGTTTTAATTTGGAAGCATTATCCCAATAGACAAGGGTGCCAGAGATCTATTGTATGCAAAATAACCAACATTTCCTTTTCATAAATCGATTTGCCCAAATGTCGATCCGACTCCTATTTGCTGGTGAAATCCAAAAGTCTTCCATCTTGCATGAGGATGGCCCAGATTCCTCTCCCGGATGCATCACATTATAGAACAAAGGTCTTGGTGAAGTTAGGTAGGTCCCGTACAAGAGTAGTGCACATGGCTTCTTTCAAGGCTTGGAAGGATTAGTTAGTTGTTGGAGTCCAACTGAAAGTATTGTTTTTAAGGAGAGTTGTGAGAGGAGTCACAATTTTGCCATAATTTTGAACAAACTTGCAATAATAGCCCGTTAAACCTAGGAAACCACACAAAATTTTAGGAGTTTTAGGGAGAGGCCATTTCTGCATAGCTTCAATTTTATTGGGATCCACCCTTACGCCATCCTTGCCAATAATATGACCCATGTACTCAACTTCAAAGGCACCAAAAGCACATTTAGAATGTTTGAGGAAAAGTTGGTGCTTGGAGAGGATATGGAGAACTTGTTCTACATGGGTGAGATGGGTTGGTCAGGTTTTACTATAGATGAGAATATCATCAAAGAAAATTGACACAGAGTGACATAGTAAACGACGAAATACATGAATCATGAGACTTTGAAAAGTGGAGGGTCCATTACAGAGATTGAAGGGCATGATCAAGAACTCATAGTGGCCCTCATGAGTGTGAAATGCAGTCTTTGGGATGTCTTCCTTTTTCATACGTATCTAGTGGTAGCCCAAACGTAGGTCAATTTTGATAAAGTATTGAGCCCCATTAAGTTCATCCAAAAGGTCATCTATGACAGGAATGGGAAATTTGTCTTTGTTGGTGAGTTTATTAAGGGCACGAAAATCAGGACACATGCACTAAGTGCCTTCCCTCTTGAGGACCATGACAACTGGGGAAGAATAGGGGCTGGTACTGGGACAGATAACACCCACTTCTAACAATTCTTGGACAATTGTCTCAATTTCATTTTTTTGAGCAAAGGGATGATGATAAGGGTGAACATTGGGAGGAAGGTTGATCGGGATTAAAGGAATGGAATGACCATGGTCTCCGCGGGAGGGGGGGATGCCCTAGGGATTTTGGAAAATAATGGGATGGCGAGAAAGGATCACTTGAAGGTCAGGGTGTACCAGGGATGTCTCAACTACTTGAATGGAATGGATTTGGGCAATGATGCCAAAGTGAGCTTTTTTGAGTAACTTTTCCATGCGGTGGGAACTGGTGATCTCTAGATACCCCATGGTAATACCTTGGAATGTATATTTTTGTCTTTCTTGTTGGAATTGCATGGTCAATACCTTAAAATCCATGGTGATGGAGCCAAGAGTGCGTAACCATTCAATAATAAGAACAATGTCACAACCACCCATGTCAATAACAAACATGTGAGATTTCAGGTTATACTGACCAATTTGTAGGTGCACATTTTCACAATGCCCCCCACATTTCATGGAACCACCATTAGAAATCATGATTTGAAAATTGTTGACAACACGGATATAGTAACTGACTTCTTGAGTGAAATTATGAGTGTTACCACTGTCAACCAGGATGATGAATTTCATGTGCTTAATGTAACCAATGGATTTGAGGGTTTGTGGAGCAGGAAAACCAATGAGACCATTCAGTGAAATCAATGGTTCAATTTCAGGAGGATCAGAGGGTGGTGTAGGATCATTTGTTTTGGGTAGCTCTGCTTCAAGTGAAACCTCTACCTCTTCATCAAAAACATCCTCTAAAAAGGCCACAAAAAGTTTGTGTTCTTTGCACTTTTTCTTGGGAAAGTATTTATCATCACAATTGTAGCAAAGACCCTTGAGTTGGCATTCAACCATTTATTCCCGTGTTAATTTTTGGACCTTGAAAGGAGGGGCCTGAGGAGCAGGGGTGGTGGGTTTTGGGTGGGGAAAAAAAGTGGGTTTTCTTCTCTGGGCCAAGATGACTTGTTGTGCCTCCTTGGCACATTTAATTGCTTCCAACCAAGTCTGGGGGTGAGCCATGATGACATGGGCTCAAATTTCATCCTTGAGGCCACTGATAAAGCATTCCTAGAAGAAGGTCTCTGTTGTGCCCTCAGTTTGAAAATCCAAGTGCTAAAAGGTAGCGATAAAATATTCCACTGTGCCAGACTGTTTCAACTTGGTCATACATCCTAAATGGTGGGTGTTTGTGTCAAATCATTCATACAACTCAACAACAAAGCATGTCCAAGTAACATACTCTCGGCGTTCATTTCGGCGCCATTGCCACCATTTCCATTGTTCTTGATCCAAATAAAGAATGTCGTAATGAAGCTTGGTCAACTCATCAGTAATGCCATGGAGGGAGAAATAATATTACATTTGAGAAACTCAAGCTTATGGATTCAAGCCATCAAATTTGTTCACCTCGACTCAGGGAAGATGGGGGTCACGAGGTAGGGATTTGGAATGAGAGTGTAGAGGCTAGTTGGAGTCAATACCTTCAATATAGAGAGGTGGGTCAGAGGAGGAAGGACCCTGGAATTTGTTCATGAATTGGTGTAGAGCGGAATGGACTTCAACAATTTGGCTACCGAGTTGTTCTTGGATAAGGTCCAATTTTGCATGAATGGTCATAATGTCCCTACTTGCTTGGGCTTGAAGGGTAGTAAGGCCATTGCTTATTTTTTTATTGGTTTTTTCTTGGAAGGTGGAAGCCATGAGGGGATGAGGGGTGGGTCCATGGACAAAAAGTAGATAAGTGATATATACCACTATGATCAGGGCAACAAGAGGAGACCAATGGGATAAGTGGGAAATAAGGGTGTCGGGAAGGATATGGGTCCACGGGGTGAAAACAAGTTAAAAATGATAGGTATCACATCTATCGATACAAAAAGATGAATCCAATGGGATAGGTCTAAAATAAGGGTGTGGGCAGGCCCCAAACTTTTTTTTTACTCCTGTGGAGTTATACTCCGATCTGAATAATACTGCAGTGTCAAAATGCCCAAATTCTTAATAGGGAAAATGTGTAGTAATTTCGCAACCAGAATGCAGGAGGCAAGGTTGCACGACAATAGATCTTGTATATTCCTTTTCTGTTATGTTTCTGTCCCAAGTGTTAGGGTTTTCAGGGTTCTTACATAAAAGGGTTTGAGTTGTGCTATAACTTTCTAATATACATATGGGGTCAAACAATAGTACTTGGCCCAACATCTTAGGGCACCAATTAAGGAGGCTAGATCGTACCCTTAGTCGTACTACTTGATTACCCAGGTACTAGAGAGTATTGTCTCGAGTGTTATTCTCAGTGGCACTATAGCAGTCAGGCAGTCGATCGATTGATCTATGGCTAGTTTCAGGATACCTAGGGGGGAATCCCAATATACCAGAGGTACTTGAAATAACAAGTTCGTGTACATGTATTGTCTAATGTGCTACCACTTGAAGGGGTACCAACAAGGGTTACAAGGGTGTCCAACAATGTGAGCTTAAAAACCTCTTGTATTTCCTGGGTGTATGCTTCCCTCACTATGGATTTATGCGTTGAACAATAGATCACTGTAGTTTAAATATGTCGGAACATATCTTTACCCTGAAAAAATTTAACCCACGATTCCTGACAAGGAAAGTACTTTGATACCACTTGTAAGGTACCTAATGTAATATAATATGCATAAATAGGAATATTCAACATATATTAATGGAACACCAAAATATGAGAAGAGCAACATGAAACAATACCTTTATTCAAATAAAACAATGTTCACTTGCCTCTTAGAGGGGGAAACCTCCAACATAGCATAGCTCTATTACAATTATTCTCAAGACAAGCTTTCTCATGCCTCCTACTGTTATTTGTACTAATTCTTTCTTCTAAAGAACATTCTAGAGGAAGATCTTTCTAGAAGCAAAAGCTTTTATTAGGTCTTCTTACATTGATTTGTTCACATTTATTAAATAGGCCTTAGTAACTAATTTCGACATTCATTACATGGAAATAATATTTAAGGCCTTATTAACTTTTGTCGTCCTTTATTATATGGAAAATATATTATTCTATCTACATGAGGGGTTAGGTCCCTAACATATCTTCATGCCTGAACCACACACCCACACATATACGTGACATACCAAACACAAGTGATGCAACTAACCTCCACCTACCCACATACATATTTAATATGACAAAAAAATGTGTTGAAATGTGTTGAATTGGGTAAGCGACCAAGTTAGCCAGTTGGAGCTATAACCTTTTTATTGTAACTCGTAATTGCAACTTCAAATATTCATTGGAAAGTCTGGAATGAACTCTATAGAATGCAAAAAAGGATGCAAGAAGTACATGAAAAGACTAAAAAAATGCAAATAAGATGCAAAAAAGGACAAAAGAGACACAATGCTTATGCAAAAGGGATGCAAACAAGATGCAAAGGAATGAAAAAGGACACAAAAAGAGCACATATGAGATGTTAATTAGATGTTGTAAGGCTATATTGTAGTAATGATATCACAAATGTGTAAGTCCCTAACAACTAGAATAACATTAAATGCTGTTGGGAATCCCTTAGAGCCTCAAGAGAGACAA
>SNQJ01S0013876.1:0-21593 GCA_010110895.2 Picea sitchensis
GTAAAACACTGGTGTACTGTGTATGTGTATGATTGTTCATTTGTTCATTTCTTATTTACTCTGCAGTTATTGGATAATAATGCTTCATTGATATAGCACTTGGATTATATGGTTAAATTGCTCTATTACTGATTCACCCCCCCCTCTCAGTAATCCAACATTAAGAACATGTTCGCACCCTAAAAATGAGTATAGTGTGAGAAGTTCGCACCCCAACTTAATGTAGCCTGCGAGAATCAGGCATTCTCGCAAGTGAATATATAAGTAGCCTGCGAACATTCTTCAAAAGTGTGAGTTCTGGAAGAAGACAACTGTAACTTTTCTCAGGAAAATTTTCTGAGTAAAGAGTTTGATTTTCCATCATCATAACATCATCATGACATAATCACAATGACCAAATTTGTGGATAACAATATATGAAAGCAGTTGGAGCACAGTTGAAGAGGATCCTAGGACCAGATTCGAGGAGAAATGTTTGATCTCGCTATTGTAAGGAATTCTTGTAATATTAATAAAAGAAGTACTTTTCCCGTCCCGCCATATGAGGTTTCTAATGTTTAATATTGATTATATTTTGATATAATCTCTAACCCATTAGTTCATAGATTATATGCATGTTTACAGTTATTTGTTTGTCTATTTGTGAATGCAGGTTAGCTTTGGGAGGATATTTTCAGTCAAGGAGCGAACAAACATTAAAGGATCGACATCAAACACAGAAACTAAGGTACAATAACTTGATCTTTTTAACCTTATATTTACATATGAATAATGGGGTTTATGATTGGGATCATGGTAAGAAGTAGGAGACTTTAGGTCATTTCTGCATGCATTACAGAAACCTTAATGCTAGTCTATAGGGGGGATTTCCCACTCACAATAGAATTGGTGACCATACTGGGGAGATATCTAGGGTTTTTGGGGATACTTTTTGGGTGTTTTAAATTGGTTTTATTACCTTTTTTTTGAGTTTCTACTAGAGTCTGAGCTAGTAGGGATTCTTGTCTTTCATTCCAATACTCCCTGCTTTCGTTACTCGACTATTTTTCTTCTTTTACAGGAAGTCACATAGGTGCACGCAACCTATAGTGGGTCTGCACGCGTGCACGTGTGCACACGCACCCCACCTTTATACAGCCCACGTGCATACGCTAGCTGATGAAGTGTTCGTTGAGTGCCTGAGTTCAGATTTTTTTTTTAAGAGATGCAGTCATCCTCTTTCTTGTCAAAAGTGATCCTTCTTAGGGGTTTTCTAGATCTAGTTCCGGTCTCTATTGTTGCAGTCTGTAGCCTAGGTATAACCTCAAATTAGCTTATTTTTAACAAAGTTTTCTTGCATCTTTTTCTATCAAAGTAAGATTTTGTGTCTTCAAGAGATTCTGGTTCTCAGTACCAGTATTCCCTGCCATTCCTTGATTGCTTGTTTTTCAATTTTTGAGGAGTTGCACAGGTGCACGCAGCCTGTAGTGGGCCTACATGTGTGTACATGTGCCCTGACCTTGCACAACCCACGTACATATGCTGGATGTTGAACTGTCAGTAATGTACCTATTGAGATTTTTATTTTATTTTAGAAGAGGCAGTCATCCTCTTCCCTGTCAAGAGTCACACCTCTAAGGGGTTTTCTTGACCTAGTCTCGGTGTCTTTCATAACAGTTTGTAGATTAGGTTTGATTCCAACATAGCTTTCTTTTTCATTAAAAGCTTTTCCTCTGTTTTTTTGTAATAGGGTTTTTAGAAAAGTGTGAGAGTCTGTTTCAATAATCTTGTGTGTTATTTTCAATAAATCTTTGTGATCTAAACTTAGGCCAAAGGTCTTTTCTTGGTCTTTACTTGTCGTCATTTTTCCCTTTTTTCTTTTTGAGCATTAAACAATAACAAAAAAAAATCTTGATTAAGTAGTTGGGTGTTTGCATTAATCACCAAGAAAAAGATTTCTTTTGTAAGTTCTTGGTTGTTGACATAGGACAGTAAGTAGCTCATAGTTGAGTGAAATCTTGTTTTGAGTTTTCTGTTAAAATATCTTAGAAAAAAAAAAAAAAAATTGAAAAGTTGGTTAAAGAGTTTAAATGTGCAAATTTGAATTTGTGAAGAAGTCATTTGTTTCCAGTTTTATTATAATATTTTCTCTTTCATCTCTGAAAAACATCACTGGTTTCATTTTCATTCCCTTTGACTTAAGACAACCACTAAAATTAATGATTAATTAAAATCAACTAGACTTTATGTTTGTAGGGTCCATCAACTAGTCTAGGCTAGAGCCTTGATTTAGGATTGGAGAGGAAATTCTTCAAGTATCCAAAAACAAGCATAAGAGTATGTGCTAGGGAGTGATAAAAGTCCAGTATCGTGAAAGTTATCTGGTACCCCCCTCTAACACAAGGGTTAAACATGAGGTCACGTAAGGAAAGGTAGCAGAGATAACCCCTCCAAATTCGGACCAAACGTAGTGGGGAACACATATAGAGGGCTTATCCCGAGATTTCATTGATCGCATTTTCCACAGAGCTTCATGGGTCTCGAATCCGTTTGAGGTCCTCAGTCATCTTCCAGAACACTTTCTTTTGATACCCTTGATAGGTTTCGTTCTTAACACCCTGCTCATTCCGGTCCACCCGTCTGTCGACTGTACCTGCCTGGTGATCGTTTGTGCATTGGAAACCTAGTTGCCTATATTTCTAGTGACTTACATGGGTGACTACAGGGCTATACTGTGGTACATAGGAAAGACATCAGACCATGTTTTGCAGAGTATACCCGAAGGGTTCTTCCGTATTCGAGTTGCACTTGCACCGGTAAGTTTCTCTAGTGTTGGTTGTTGTAACTATTCTTCCAACTAGCTAGTGACTGCTTATTTTATCTCATAGGTATTTTTTCTAGTGCGTGCTGGTTTTAAAAAGATTATAGATTTCCCTAGTGTGTCTTTGATCTTATCACACAATGGAGGATCGAGAGTTTCACCAGTCTCAAAGGATTTTGGGCCTACCATCGATTGACCTCGAACCCCCCCGTCACTGCTAAGGTGAAAACTAGACCAACAAGGGTCTTTTGAGACAACCGGGTTACACGAAACTATGCCCGACCCATATTCGAGAGGAGAACTTTTGATTCTGGAGGAACCAATCATTTATGACCTTGGAGTAGAAGCTCTTGGTACGTATAACCCTCCCATCACTGATCTATTAGTGCCCATCATTGTACAGGTTTTACCTTATGAGCTTTAGGTAGTGTCACAAGCAACAATGGAAGAAAACGATGCTACTTCTTCAGGGAATACTCATATTTCCTTCATGAATATCACTATAGGGGGTGTTCCACCTCGTAACCAATGGTCACTAGTTTGGGCCACTATGGTCTCGACTTCTTCTACCTCGGGTAGCAGTCTAATTTCATTTATGGTAGTGATCACTACTTCGTTTACCTAGAATGCGATAGGCCATCCATTCTCATACAGGATGCCTGGCTTTGGTATGAGTACTGTAATTTCCTCCTTCACTCTACAGACTTTAGGTTTGGGGGCAGGGAGTTCCAACACTCCTTTGCCAAGATCTATGGGGGGACTTCAGCTCCCTTTATCGCTTTCCCTTATGGCAGGGTTCATATACCCCCTTCATCCCCCTCGCTCGGCAGTGTTCCTCAACACTCTGTCGGGCCTAACATAAACTTGTTTGGAGCAGGTATTCAAGCACTCCCTCCTTATAACATGTCGGTTGGCTCGACACCTTTCTCTTTGTTCGATGCATTTGGTAACAACACTTTCTCGTCATCTGTCATTTCATTCGGCAGAAACCCTGGTTATGGACAACCACATCTTGTATAGGGTACTATTCTTTCACATGGGGCACACTTAGGAATTCCTTCCTCATAAGGACCTTGGAATTTGTGGTAGGTACCAGTCCCCTTGCTATGGATTTTGATCGGGGGAAACCCCTTCCATACCCAATGGAACCCTAGGCAAGGCCCAACACCTATCCCTGTCGGATCGGTAGGGGGAGACCCCTCCTAAAATCCTTGGAATGTGACACAATGTCATCCCTTTACGTCCTATTACAAGAGTCAGACGATGATGTCTCAACAAGTGCATAATCCGTACACTGGTCATCGCCATGGTTATTACCAGAGCCCTGGCCAATAACCTAAATTTTCCTGGCATCTTGGTGCCAGTCAAACTCCAGGCTCCTTTTTCCCTCGCTATAATCCACAACCCAAACTACCGTTTCTAGCAACCCTGCACTTGTTATATTTTACAATGCTTTTAAATGACCCCATCTGTCATGATCCGAGTTGGCCTCCTATGCCGACAAAGTTTCCTTCAAACATTCCAAAGTTTGAGGCCAAGCCTAATGAATATCTTGGTGAGCATGTGACTACCTTCCACTTATGGTGCTCATCCAACTCATTAAGAGACAACTCTTTTCAGTTACGATTATTTCAACGCACTCTCATAGGGAGTGCTGTGAAATGGTACATTGAGCTCGACCGCTCACGATACTCTTCCTTTGGAGAATTGGAAATGGATTTCTTGAACCATTTCCAATTACCTGTGAGATACGATGTCGACACTGAAATGCTAGACAACTTCAAGTAGACAAAAGCAAACCATATCTCAGATTACATTCGAGAAGGGAGATGCCAGAAGAGTTTGATTAAAGTGTCAGCCCCACTAGCATTATTGATTGAGTGGTTCCTTAAGTCTTTGGTACCCCAGTTGTCTAAATATGTCGCAATGTCCAGGGTGTTTTTCGAGGAAGATGAGATAATGAGAGCTCAACAACTAGACCTGATTTAATCTCAATCTGGTTTACTTTATGAGATTTTTCTAGACGCAGCAAGGTCAATACTTGACATGAACAGACAAAGGTTTGGACCACATGCCGATGGAATTATTGGTTCAACACAAATGAAGCCCACTAATCCATTGTCAAATCAATTGCAACAATTGTCGATACAATAGACAACGTCTAGCCAGACCACCAGTTTGGCTGTTCCCCCTACCCAAAAGTCGTATGTACACAGTATGCAAACGAAAAAACCAAAGGCCACCCAGTAGCCTAATGGAAAGAAGAAACAATGAAAGAAGGGTATGGGGGATAAGAAACCCACTGATAATGTTGGTGGGGGTGAAACCTAAAAGAAGAAGTTGAAGTATCCTTGTAATATTTGCAAGGAAGACCACCTGACCCATCAGTGCCATCAGCTTGCAGAGGCCCAGAAGTTATTGGCACAGCAATAACCTACCATGTTAACGAACTCGTTTCCACACGGGAAAAATCTAACTCAAGCCTCCTCTAGCAAGAAAGGGGGAAGTCAAGGACCCCCTCCGTCTTCGAGTAATCCTTCGTCCGCAAATGTGTATATGATGAAAGGTGATGCCTACACATCGACTAGAGCACATGATTATGGAAATCCAAGCACCTCTAAGAAGGGTAAAGAAGTTGAAAACCCACCTCTTCCTCTCTAGATTTTGAAGATGTTGGGTGAAACATTGACACACATCCCAAAATTTGCATTCAAGAAATATTCTCACAATCCAAACACACGGGCCACCCAGAACTACTCTGTGGTGGAGGATTTATCACAAACCCCTTGTGCGATGTCTTCTTTGGAAGTACTCCAGAGTTTCCCTTCCCAGAGAAAGGATTTGTTAGCCGCCCTAGGATCTGTTGAGACTTGAAATCCAGGAAAGATCATGCTTGATATGACCAACTTAAAACCTTGTCTTCCTTACCACATAGCTTTTCAGATAGTAGTGTCTTACACCATGAAAATTTTTACCTAGAATATGTTTTGTACAGTGGTGGATGAGGGTGCCTTGACATGTGTGATGTCTTTGGCATGTTGGAAGGCCATAGGCCAACCCATTTTTTCTCTGTCACCTAATCTTCTTACAACCTTTGACAATAGTTCTTTCTGACCACATGGGATCATTCCCTCTTTCCCCATGCAGTTAGGAGGAAAAAATATGTGCATCGAAGTTGAAGTGGTCGATGCGTCTCTCGACTACAATATTTTGTTAGGAAGGAGTTGGACCTATGTTATGCAAGCAATGGTCGCGACAGTTTTCCAGGTCTTGTTGTTTCCACACGAGGGATGGATCATGACCATTGATCAGTGATCCTTCTCTCGTCTTGACGCCTTAATCAGGAGTCTCCATGGTCCCGATGATTGATAACCCTCATCCCGACATCAGAAAATTAGGGGTTGGTTTGTGCCCATTTTTGATGGGTACTTTTGATTACTCGCCTCTGACCAGAAATGTCCATTACATGTCGGCTTACCTCGACTAGCCTCGGGTCGAAATTTTTCAAATCTCGTCGTTTCTCATGACATAATTTAACGATCTATGGACTCTTCCTTCCCCATCGGTCATGATGGAAGGGACATAGCACCATGGAATGGCCATGCCTTTGTCCATGACAGAAGTTTCATACTCGATAATTCAGCGAGCTTCTGCTGACCTTGATTCGACTCCTGCGCAAGAGTTAGATCTGGTGCTCGAGCCTATTTGGGATCAAGGTTCCCTTACTGATACAAATTCTTTGGACTTAGTATTTACCTCAGATGAGGCAATTATTGAGGAAATGACTAGTTCGGATAGACCCTGGGATGATCTTCATCATATACCTTACTTCCTCCTAGAGTTAAGATGAATTGAAGTAGGTGATTTCACTCTGACCATATCAATCCTTTGGAAACACACGTTGTTTAAACTGAAGGAAATATGGCAACAATAGCTAAAATGATACCAATCGACATCTCTAGAACCCCTAGCGTCATGGATAACATCTTCGTTGGAGCAGATTTCTCCCCCGAGGAGATTCAAATCTACACAGATTTATTTAAATAATTATGCGACGTGTTTTCCTAGGCTTACAAGGAAATGCTAGGCATAGATCCAAGAATCGTCGAACATGAAATCATGACTTATTCCAATGTCAAGGCAGTCTGGCAGAAGCTTCCTCCAGTCAATCCTAGGAAAGAAACAACTATCAAGGCTGAAGTACAGAAACTACTTAAATCTCAGTTCATCTACCCCGTCTAGATGACTCAATGGGTGTCAAATCTTGTTCCACTCAATAAAAAACATGGTACGATTTGTGTATGTACAGACTTCCATGATCTGAACAAGGCATGCCCAAAAGATAATTTCCCCACGCCATTTATTGACTAGATAGTCTATGAATGCATAGGTTGCGAGGATTTTTTGTTCATGGATGGTTTTTTGGGCTACAATCAGATACAAATCAAACTTGAATACCAACACAAAACCACTTTCATTTTTCCATGGGGTACATTCTCTTATCATAAGATGCTTTTTGGTCTGAAAAATGTTGGAGCTACGTTTCAATGGGACATGTCTTTTGCTTTCCATGAACTCAATCACATATTCGAGGCTTATCTCTATGATTTAGCATCACGATCTCGCAAGAGATTTGATCACCCAGCACACCTCCTACTTATCCTTGAACGATGTCTCTACTACTGAATCCGCTTGAATCCAAACATGTGCAGTTTTTGCATCACATCGGGCTGTCTGCTAGGTTTCATAGTTTCGACAACAGGGATCATGGTCGATCCTCTAAATGTTGAGGCAATAGTTCAATTGCCTCCCCCATGCATCATCCCTCAACTTCAAAGTTTGCAAGGAAAAGCGAACTTTTTACATCATTTCATCGCAAACTATGCTAAGATCACAACGGGTTTCATGCATTTATTGAAGAAGAACGTTCATTTTTATTGGGACGAAGCCGCTCAACACTCTTTCGCAATGTTGAAATGTTACCTCACATCAACCCCTCTACTTTGGCCATCCAATTATAATAAATATTTTCTATTTTACTTGGTTGCAGCAGAGTCGACCATCGATATGGTCTTAGTTCAGGAGGATGATTTTCTCTTAGAATACGTGATTTATTACCTGATTTGAGGCCTAGTTAGACCAGAACTCAATTATTCTCACATTGAAAAACTTGTGTTGGCATTAGTTCATGTTTTCCAATGGTTCCATCATTACATCTTGTTTCTCAAGACCACCGTCATTGCCATTATGAATCCATTTCAATACGTATTGACACGACACGTCATTGGTGGAAAAATCAGTAGATGGATAATTATCCTCCAAGAATTTGATTGGATTTTGTTTCAGAAAAATCTAAAAAGTCATTGGTCTTCACAGAACTCATATCAAAACTTCCGGTCGAATCATGTGATGTTATACCCGACAAGTCGCCTATCCAAGGAGACATTTTTTTTATGGTGTCTTCCAACCCCTGGTATGGAGATGTGCTTTTCTATCTCTAGACTTTGAAGTGTCCCACCTCTCCTTCTCGTGATGAGCATCGTCGTATATGCCATCAGGATAAGAACTATCTCATACTCGAGGACACTTTGTATCATTGAGGTGTAGAAATAATCCTTCCCTGATGTCTCACTCATGAAGAAGAAAAAATCATGCTTAACGATTTCCATACTAGAGCATGTGGCAGTCATCTGTCGTTGTTGGCAACAACCCAAAAAATTCTATGAGCTGATTACTTCTGGCCTAAATTAANAATAATCCTTCCCTGATGTCTCACTCATGAAGAAGAAAAAATCATGCTTAACGATTTCCATACTAGAGCATGTGGCAGTCATCTGTCGTTGTTGGCAACAACCCAAAAAATTCTATGAGCTGATTACTTCTGGCCTAAATTAATCAAAGATTGTGTTGAATCGGTCAAGAAGTGCCACTCATGTCAGATCTTCTCTCGAAATATGAGGGCACACTCCACCCCCATGTTTTCTGTTATTACCGTTGGTCCCTTCACTAAATGGGGGATTGATTACAATACATGAAACCCCCCTTCAGCAAGGGGGCACCGCTATATCATCATAGCAGTAGACTACTTCACCAAGTCGGTCAAAGATATGACAACGTTCAAATATGATGGGGAGACAACATCTCTCTTTTTGTTCAACTAGATAATAGCAAGGTTCGACATCCCGAGAGATATTGTCACTCATCGTGGCAGTCACTTTTAGAATAAAATGATGACCAAGTTAACGTCAAAGCTTGGGTTGTGGCAAGAAAATTCATCACCATACTACCCCCAAGCAAATGGTCAAGTAGAATCTATAAATAAATATCTTAAAACCATTCTACAATGAACGATCAATTCGGCCAAGTCAAAATGGCCTTTGATGTTATATTTAGCATTATGGGCTTACCAAACATCTGTTAAGACTGCAACCGGTTTCTCACCTTTTCAACTCATTTACAGGATGGAAGCAATCTTGCCCATAGAATGGAAAATCCCATCTTTAAAGTTGGCAGTACAGTTATTGGTAGACACTTCACTACTTGAATAGCGTTTATTATATCTCGAGTAGCTCAATGAGAAGCATCGTGATGCGGCCTTAGCTAACGAATCTCATAAAAAAAAATTCAAGTGTCAATATGATTGGTTCGTTCGTCCTTGGATTTTATCTGAAGATGAATTTATCCTGGTCTATGACCAAGATAAGGACCCCCTGGGGGTAGGCAAGTTCAAACCTATGTGATTTAGACCTTTTATCATAAAAGAGGTTCTAATAAGGGGTGCTTATCATCTGGTGGAATTTGAGGGAAATGTTTTGGCGGAGCCTAAAAATGGGCTCTACCTAAAGAATTATTACTCGTAGTTCGGTCGCCTTGGGTAACTTTTTGTAACATATGTATAGTCTTTGTACTATTACTTTTTAGTTTTTCTTTTGGTATTATGGATGTGTCATTTTTTATGTTATATTTTTCGTTGTGGCAGATGTCAATTGAATTAGAGGTGTTCACTGGGTTCGTGGATGGTGCTAGCTGGCACACTCAGAGGCTTGCCTTAACAGCTTGGGTGATTTTCACACCTTAGGGCCAGTTGCTTTCTTCAGTAGGTATCTGTTTAGGTGACACCATAAACAATGTTTCCGAATACAACGTAGTTATTGAGTTTCTTCGTGACACTTTGTCGCTTGGTATCTCTCACCTCTGGGTCTATTTATATGCTCAACTAGTTGTGTCTCAGTTAAATGGAGTTTACCGCATTCATGATCCTACTCTACACTGATGGTTCCTTAGGGTACGTCTCTTAGAACAAATTTTTGATTACATTACGTATATCCATGTTCCTAGGAGATTAAATAAAGTTACAGATACTCTAGCTAATCATATATTAGATTGGCATCTTTCACACATGTAAGAAACACACACACACACACACACATGTAAATGCATTCGAAAATAAATGTAATCCATAAAACACAAAAATATGTAAATACGCACATATATAACACAATGTGTTAGAGTACATAAGAGGGCACAAGTGCCTCAAAACATATGTGTCCAGTAAAGAGTCACAAGGCTTATTGCCTTAAAAATATACAAGCGGTGCCCTCGGCACATAATAATTCTAGTCTAATCTAAGGGTGGGGCCTTTGGGCCCTATCATAGTGAACAACAACGTTATCTAGACGTCGAAAAAGTTGGACCCATGTCTGTGGTACCCCAACAACACGAGTCTGCATGAACGGTGGGAGATCCTCAATCTCCTCCATGGGGACTATCCAAGTAAGCGCGGTGAGGTTTTTCTCTACCCATCTCTATACTCTCTCAGCCTCTCCAGCTAGAGGTACCCTACTGCTACTGGTCCACCAGTCGTAGCTAGTCCTGCCTCTGGTCGAGGACGTCGCCTAGTCCTCAAAAAGTCTGTTGGATTCACTAGATCCACATCTACATAGAACAGATACATAGTTGTCAAATACTCTAGTGCACCAAAAAAATTTGATATATATGAAAAAACATAAAAGTTATATAACTTCCTAACAAAAAAAAAAACTTACCCATCTCTCCTCGCTCCTCTCCGGGAGTTAGCGACATCTCGGGATATCTAGAGAAGTTGATCCAAGCATAGGGGTAGTCCTCTATGGCCAGAATCTATCGTGCCCACCAAGCAAAAAATTGTTTTCAAAGGCCTCAATAGTCCTTCCTCCCCCTCATCCTAGCAATAGTGTCGCCCATTTGCATAGCATGGGGTGAGAGGTCTGGTGCTCTCATATCATCTCTCTAGGAATGAAACTAGGCACTCTTGAAGAAGAACAAAGCACAAAGAATAGTCCCAAACCCAAAGTTTTTGTGTCTCTACATTCAACACTCTGTTAACTTCCTCTTCATACAATCTAGTAATGTGGTGCTCCAGTTAAAAAATTGTTCATTTAAGGACTGAACCGCACAATCCATGTGCGCTCAGGAATCCTGATGCAAAGACACAGACCTAGTGATCTACCCAATAAGCAACATTATCACTTTCAGTGATAAGTTTGAAATGTTTCTTATCAACACATGTGTGCCCATTTTTTCTGTGCTGGCTTCACATTGGATTTCAATCAAATCTGATATGTTTTGAGTCCCGGAAGGAAAAGTGAGAAAATTGATTGGTTCCCCTCTCCTTGAGAGGCCAGCTAGAAAGTATATATCCTCGGTCGGTGTATTCAATGACTGTCCCTCAAGCATGAAGGCCTCTCCGTCAGGATGCCAATAATCAACCAAGGTGTTCAGTAGCCTAGGTTGTGCCTGCATGAAAGGACAATGGAAAAACTTTAACAAACCACATTGTAACAATGTGGCAAGAGCATCAGGGTCCTTGTCAACCAAAAGCTCAATGTCCTCATTCTCTCTCTCTCTCTCTAGTGAACATATATCTTGTAATAGACAAAACTTAGGAGGGTTAACTCTTGCAATTTTTAAATGTTTTCCACAAAATGAAGGGTACATAGGGGTTGTAGTGTGCACATGTGTAATTTTTCTCCTGCCCGCATGCACACACAGGTTTTCATAGGAAAACCTGTGTGTATGTAGGGCTGACCTTTTTAAAGGTCGGTGCCCCTTCAAAAAACAAAATTAAATGCATAAAGGAAGAATTGAATTGCAAGAGGGTTTAGTATGTACTTACTTGGTCCAAGAGAAAGTTCGTTTCATCCACTGAGGCTCCCGCAATACACTCTTTTCACAAAGGGGTATTTTTGGCTTTTAGTCAATTTCTCAATTAACAATGGTGATAATGAGTTGCCAGCTTCTATTTATAGAATTTTTGGCCACTTTTTGTCATTTTTTGACCCATTTGTCATTTTTTCTAATCTAAAAATGATTTCATATGGTTCAAGAGTTTCATAATGGATGTTACAATAAGTGTTACTTTGGGTATTTGGAATTTTTGGGGCGATTTGGGTCATTTAAAAGGTCTTTTGGTGAAAAGTCGGTTTTTCAACTTTGTGCATGTAAGATAGATTTACACTTCCATTGGTTGCACCTTTTTGTATTTTTTGATTTTCCATAGGATCTATCCCACTGAATTGTGATGCAGAACCCTTTTTTTTCTCCAGAAGTGGCATAATTTGGTGGTAGAGCCTACCTGTACATGGGTGCCCTAGGTAGATCCTAGTTGCATTTTGGTGTCAATGCTTTCACTAATGACTATAGGCTGGGGAGTCCTTTTTAGTTTGGCCTGATTATGAGTATGAGCCTCATTTTCATGATTCATTACCTCACTTGACCTCACCCTCAGTACTCCCAAAACATAACAGGTATTCTTTTAATCCCTCTTCAGACCCTCTAAAAATGAAAAGATTTCCGAGCGACCTTGTTGACCTTCACGCTCACTAAACTGAAATTTGAAAAGACATCTGTCCGGTGATAGTTTACCCCTTTTTCAGTCTGGATGGTCAATTGTACGAACAAAGGTATACTCTAAGAGCTTCGATTCCCTAGAAGAGTATTCTCAGGTATGATTTTACCCCTTTTTCGGGCCCGAGGGACTAAATTTACGAAAAAGGAACCCCTACAGAGTCCATAGTTAATCTCTTTTCAAACTCCCTAAAATTGAAAAGATCGTCGAGTGACCTTGTTCCTTCACACTCATTAAAATGGTCCAGAAGAACATCCCATACAGAGTCCATAGTTAATATTTTTTCAAACTCCTTAAATATGAAAACATTGCCGAGTGATTTTGTCTTTATCACACTCATTAAAATGGTTTTGAATAGATGTCTTTTGGTTTTGAATAGATGTCTTTTCAGTGCTAGTTCACCCATTTTTTTCGAACTGACTAGACTATCCTCGAAAAGTTACCCCAGTGGAGTCTCCTTTTATGTTTTTTCAAACTCTCTAAATATGAAAAACCATCATGTTTACCTTCTCTGGGCTCATTAAAACCACATCGAAGGACATTAACATTGTGTCTTATTAATCACATTTGCATACCTGTGTCTTTGGACTAATTCTGGCTCCATGTTGCCCTAAACTAAACCATTTGAAGCATGCCTCATATGCAAGACTTGTAGCACTTTGCCTCTATTTCTTGACACCTTGGCCCACAGAGGATTTTTCCCGAGTGTCCTTTTCCTACATATATCCTTTTGCTCTGAGAATCCATATGTTCCTTGCGTTAGGAACTAGTATGTCTACAAAACTCGATCCTCCTTTGTAATGTAGCATTCTTTTATTCTTTTTCAAGCTTTCCAAAATTATTGAAAAAGACAAAAAATCAAATATACCCCAAAAAAAGGAAGGGAAAAGTATTTTCGTTTTGTTGGCAGCACAATGAGTCTCCCTTGGACAAAGCATATCCTTTTGTTTGTTTGTCAAGATTTAGGATTTAACCTGACCTTAGGAAGTTGTTCTTGCTACATAGATTTGTGTCCTCCTCTATTTTGTTATTCTTCCAAACATTTGGAGAGTTTGTGTTGCCTCCTGCATCGTAAACTTATGTCAAATACCATGTTGCATGAGTCTCATCTTTTTTCGTGCTATTTTCCAAGGGAATTTTTTACCAAGATTGAGTTGGCCCCTCTACAGTTTGTCTCTTTCCCTCATGCCCGACCATCCCAAAAGTCCAATCAAGTCTTTGTTCGAAATCAATGAAGCCCTCAGCCTGATCATCAAGATCCTCTAGTCCATTCCTGACAAGCCGTTGAAGACCTCTGGGTAGTGAAGTCATACACTCATATTACACTCCTACCCAAGTTGTGAAGATTTTGAAGTTATTGCTTGAGCTCTCAAGGCCTCATCTCCAGCCATCAGACCTTATTAGCTTATGGAAGATGGATACTATACATGTATATCTTTTTTATTTCGATATGTAGATCCGTTGTGTATTGCTCGCGGCTACACTTTATATAGTTATATGACATGGATCTGCAGTGTATTTGATTGGAAGCCATGGTTTTATTTCATCCCGAGCATGGGTATTCCCGCCTCGGTGAGACAATTATTATTTTGCAGATGGCACCTCCTAAAATCTGGTCCCTGGGATCACTTGTTTCGTACGTTGGTAGAGATTGATAATGTATTTTGTCCATCATATTCTCTTCTGACCTCATACATTAGGGGGCATCTGTTATAACCCTAATTTTCACCAGACATGCATACCTGGCATCCGGCCATCTCATTTTCCATCTTTTCCAAGCCACTACTGAACAACTCTTCTTAAAAACACCCTTTTTTAAGGCAAACATGCCCTACTCCACTACTGCACGCGTGTATACAGTAGTTGTCCCACTACAGCCTGCATATTCCTACAAAAGCATGAAAAATGGAAAGTTGTAGATGGAACTCACAATTTTTTGTAACATACCTAAACCGTTTAACCGACCATAGATGGTCACTCGACCAAATAACTAGCCCTTTCTAGCCTATAAAATAAGGGGCAAGGATCCCATTTGGAGGAGGAAAATAATTGTAAAGAAACTCTACCCGATTTCGCATTCCCCTTGCCTCAACCTTTTGCAACTATTGTGTGAAGAGAAGCATATACGAAAGTAGTTGAAGCATAGTTGAAGAGGAGTCGAGGATCAGATTCGATGAGCAGTGGTCGATCTTACTATTGTAAGGTATTCTTGTGAGATTAATAAAAGAAGTACTTCTCCCATCCATCCATATGAGGTTTCTAATGTTTAATATTGATTATATTTTGACAGAATCTCTAACCCATTAGTTCATAGATTATATGCATGTTTGGAGTTCTTTGTTTGTCTATTTGTGAATGCAGGTCAGCTTTGGGAGGATATTTGTAGTCAAGGAGCGACCGAATGTTAAAGGATCGACATCAAACACAAAAACTAAGGTACAATAACTTGATCTTTTTAACCTTATATTTACATATGAATAACGAGGTTTATGATTGGGATGATGATAAGAAGTAGGAGACTTTAGGTCATTTTTTCATGCATTACAGAAACCTTAATGTTAGTTCGTAGGGGGGATTTCCCACTCACAAAAGAGAGGGAGATGAATGGAAAACAACATTCAAGACAAATGAAGGATTGTTTGAACATTAGTTGGTCATGTCATTTGGGTTGACAAATGCACCAAATGCATTTATGAGATTGATGAATGAAGTATTGAAAGACTTCATAGGGATTTTTTCATAGTGTATTTGGATGACATACTAATCTTTATTAAGACAAAGGGAGAACACTAAAGACATTTGACATCAGTGATGGAAAATTTGCAGCAAGAGAAGTTGTTGATAAATTTGAAGAAAATTTATTTTATGAAGAAGGAACTCATATATTTGGGTTTCTTGATATCTTCAAATGAATTGAAGATGGATCTGAAAAAGGTGAGAGCAATCAAATAATGGCCACCGCCAAGAAGAATATTTGAGGTAAGAATTTTTCATGGTTTAGCAAGTTTTTATAGAAAGTTTATCAAAAATTTCAGTGGTATATGTGCATCCATGCTGGACACTATGAAGAAGAAACACGAGTCTTTTAAATGGATAGAGGAATTTGAGAAGGGTTTCAAAGTGTTGAAGGAGAAGATCATAGAACAACCAATTATGGTCTTGCCAGATTTTGGAAAAACGTTTCAAGTGAGATGTGTTGCGAGTGGATTAGCTATTGGAGTAGTCTTGAGTTAGGATAATAGGCCAGTTACTTATTTAAGTGAGAAACTGAATGACATCAAGTAGAAGTATTCCACATATGAAAAAGAATTTTATGCAGTGATTCAAGCTTTGAAGAAGTGGAGACATTATCTAATTCCCAAAGAATTTATCTTGTATAGTGATAACCAAGCTTTGCAGTTTATTACTAGGAAAGAAAACTTGAATCAGAAACAAGAAAAATGGGTAGAATTTATGAAAAATTTTACTTTTGTTATTAAACATATTGTTGGAACTTCTAACAAAGTTGCAGATGCTTTGAGTAGGAGGAGTTTTATTGTACAAGAATTCCAAGTGGAGACATTAGGGTTTCAACTCCTCAAGGAGATGTATAAAGAAGACACAGATATTAAGGAATCTTATGAGACATGCAAGAATCCTTTATTGTGAGACAGAAGCCCATGGACTGAATATTTGATCCAAGATGGATTCTTTTTTAGGGAAGCCAATTGTGCATACCAAAATTCTCAATGAGAGATAATTTGTTGAAGGAGAAATACAATGGAGGTTTAGCTAGACATTTTGTTCATGATAAGACATTTGCAAAACTAAGTAATTCGAATTATTGGCCAAGCATGAGAGAAGAGGTGAAAAAGTTTGTGAAAAAATGCAGAATTTGCCAATATGAAAGAGGAATACAACAAAACAGTCGTTTGTATCAGCCATTACCAATTCCAGAAATCTCGTGGGATGCAATCAGTATGGATTTTGTTTTGGGATTACCTAGAACTCAAAAAGGAAGAAATTCCATATTTTTTGTGGTGGACGGATTTTCAAAAATGGAACATTTCATACCATGCCAGAAGACAAACAATGCTACACACATAGCCAATTTGTTTTTTAGATAAGTAGTGAGACTACATGGATTTCCATTGAGCATAGTCTCAGACATGGACACCAAATTTGTATGACACTTTTGGAGGACTCTAGGGAAAAGGCTGGGGAAAAACTTGTCCTTTAGTTCAACATATTACCCTCAGACAGATGGACAGACTGAAGTAGTAAACATGAGTTTGCGAAAAAATTTAAGAAGTTTAGTCACTGAGCAAGGTCATCAATGGGATCAAATTCTGGCACAAGTAGAATTTTCATTCAACAATTCAGTGAACATGAGCACAGGGAAAAGTCCATTTGAAATTGTGTATGGCATACAACCAAGAGGGATTACAAAGTTGAGAGATCTAAATCCAGATGAGTTCAAAAGTGTTGGAGTAGAGGATTTTGCAACATAAATGCAGAAACTCCATGACAGAGTCAGAGAACAGCTATAGAACAACAACCAGAAATACAAGAGAAGAGTTGATCAAAAGAGGAGGGAATTTCAATTTGAGGTTGGAGATGAATTTTTAGCTCATTTGAGAAAAGAGAGGTTTCCAAGGGGAATGTATAACAAGTTAAATATGAAGAAGATAGGACCATGAAGGATTCTCAGAAAATTCGCAGCAAATGCTTATGAAATTGAGTTTCCAGACAATGTTGGGATATCACCGATATTCAATGTTGCAGACCTATATCCTTATAGGAGAGATGAGGCAAGAGAATCATATGACCAGAAAGAAGTTCAGTGGGAAGAACAATTACCCACAATAGAAAACGATCATATGAAGAAAATCATCGAACAAGGAGATGGAAAGAAGACTAGGAGGAAGACATATCTTGAATATTTAGTGAAGTGGAAATATAATCCAATGGAATATGCAAGTTGAGTTACATAACCTTATATTTTGAAGCATGGAAAGACAGTGCAAGAGCTCATGGATAAGAGTCCATGAAAATTTTAACTAGAGGAGTATGATGCAGGAGCATCACCTTCAAAGTCAAAACGCAAGCATGGAGGCAAAGGAACGACATCTCAACAAATGACAAAATTTCAAATCATAAATTAACTTATAATTAAATCGAGTTGTTGAGATATTTTGTAAAAAAAAAATTAAAAATGTAACTTGTTTGCAATGTCGTGAAGGATTGTAAGGGATTGCAGATATTGAGGGTTGACTCTTATCTAGAAATAATTGTTAGTTATTTTAATAGGACAGAGTAGGTAACCGCTAAGAGTTTGATAGGATAGGTTATATATAGGACGACGAGCTCGTGGAGCCGGTCCTTAGATAGTTTTCATCCTTACATTGTAAAAGAAAGTTGTAAGATCAGGAGATAGAGATAGAGATCAATAGAACATAATAGAGTAGAAGAAACATTATGTAATTTTTTTTCATGAAGGAATATAACAGGCATAATTGTCCCAAATCCTTGGACTATGTTCATTTATGTATGGATGAATAATGTTATATTATGTGTGTGTGATTTATTCCATTTTCGTTCATGTGTGATTGTTTGAGAAGTGTTAATATGAAGTTGTGACGAATCTGGATGAGTTTCAATTGTTTCTCTTCTGACACTCATATGCAAGGTGTGTATCTTGAATGCAAGGAGTGCATAGAATGAGTTTCAGAGTGACTCAGAGAAGTTCAGAGAGAAAAAAGGAAAATTATACCAAGTGCAAGTTGTTCACAGCGTCGAGAAGCGACCAAGTGTACAAGAACCCAGAACAGAGAACTCCAGGTGGGGAAGAAGAATTTATTCTCAATAAATCCTTCGAAATGAGTTATTAAAATCCTGATAATGCAAGGTGTGCATGGAAATTCAAGTCTTCTTAAGGATAAAGCTGAAAAGGGATAGCACTTTTCATAAGTTTTAATGATATCCAAGAGTCAGACTCGTAGGAGGAGAAAAGGTTTGAAGCCTTTGAACACTTGGAAAATCTTCTAAGTCACAGAGGAATTAGAAGCTCATGAGAGAGGAGAGATAGTGGTTGTTGGATCACAACGTAATGGATCAATATTTGTCTGATCAGGGTAAGGTGCACGAGCCTTAGTGCTTCGCACACCAAGGAGAGAGAAAACTCACAAGAGTTGAGAACTGAGATTTCTGAAGCCCAAAGAGATGGAAACCCGAAGTAGAATCTTAGTCATCTGATTGCAGGAACATATCTGAGTCATCAGATTGTTTGGGTAAACTTCAAGCATCATATCGCCAGAGTGGGTTTGAGTCATCAGATATCGTGATTCGGAGCGGAGGCAAGTGAAACTTGGGATTTTCGAAGCCCGAATATCCAAAGAGACGAAGCGAATCTGGACCGTTGGATCCAGGAGGACACTTTTCGATAGGTTGAAATATCCAAAGGAAGGTGAAGGTCAAAGTGTTGAAAAAACCCAAATCCTGAAGAGTCGAAGAGCTGAGAGTCATCGATCTATAGGTGGACACTTGTCAATAGATTGCGAGCTTCGGGTAAATTTGTTGTGGAGTTTCAGTTGAGAAATGAGACTGTCGAACCCTGAAGGCCCGAAGTGATTCAGAACCATCGAATCTAGGAGAGACATGGCATAGATCCATGCACTTCAGGTAAAGTACCGAAGTAATCCTTGATCATTAGATTACGAGGAAACACAACAGAAATCCACATACTTTGCGGGGAGAGAAATATTGAGGGTTGAATGGTTTGAAGTCTGGAGTTCCAAAGTGATCAACATCGTTGATTGTGTGGGATAGGTGTCTACAATTCATCAATTTCGGGGGATTTTAGTACGGAAGAGGGTTGGGTATGATATTTCAAAACCCTGAAGTTTGGAATCCTGAAGATATCGCACCCGTTGATTTATGAGAGGCAGATCTAGTCCGTAGATTGAAAGGCATAGATATGAACCATCGATTCAAATAGTATCATCAATATCATGATATCCTCGATCCCATAGCATTGCGGGGACATGAGTTGTATGGAGTTTAAAATATTAAGGGCGGGCCGCAATCCAAACCGTGGTTTTGTCAGGAGAAGACACGGAGGTGTGAGGAGAGTTGCAGGCCCAAAAGTAGTTTGAATTCAAACTGCTTGTGGTTGAGCCTGCAATTGTGTGGTCATCACCTAAGTTCACATCAAGAGAGAGACTTATATGAAAAGGAGCTAGCGCTAAAAAATTTGATAGTTTTTGCAGATGCGAAAGGAAAGGTCGTGTGTATCATAAAACCGCACCAGAAGGCTAAAGGGACCCATGTTTGATTCATACATGGGACTACCAAGGTCATAAAGAGTCATTCAACTCAGATAATCATAGATCCCTTGACCGGGAATTCATGCAACCCTATGGGGGATTAGGGGGGCTACATCACTTTTCATTTTAAAACAAACATAATATGCACAATGATTCCAATTATCCATATCCAATGTTCAATTATTGAAATAAAATAATAATAGACCCATTACTAACCACCAACAATCGCATTTCCAACACTGACTGACATAATCCACTGTCATCAAACAATAATCAGGACCAATTTAATCACACACATGTATTTAACAATATAATTGACACCAATCTTGATTCAATGCTAGTATTTAACCAAAACATGTAGCTTTGAGCTTGAGATTCATGTGAATTTGTTGGAGTTACTTCACACACACCTAGGATTTATTTTTCCTAAGGTTATTCCTTGTTTATTAGTCATAATTAGTCATTATCCAGTCTCCTATATTTTAGGAGAGAATATTCTCTTTCAGTTGACGCTTTAGTTTGACTAGTTGATTTGAGTTTAGATGTTGCATTGGTTTTGTCACCATGAAAAATTGGGATCATCACCAACTCACTACTCTTTGTTCAGTAAGTTAACTAAAGACTAGTTGACTAGTTAACTTAGCTAGCAGGCAGTTCACTCCCATAACTGCCTCATAGACTAGACTAGGTGGAAGTTCACTCCCGTAACTATTGGTGTGTGTCCATATCACTCTGGACCACCACTATGGATCATTAGTTACTCATGTATCCTATATCTATTGTAAATTATTCACTCTTTGAGTGTGGAATACAGTTAATGAGAATTCTTCCATTCTTTCTATCTTTCTTCTTCTTTCTTAATTTCTCTCAGCAAATGTGTGTAGTATTTTCTAGCTAGATCTATTATGTGTAGGTTCAACACATTTACATGGTATCAGATCCGATGGACTGCTAATCAAAATCTACACCAAATCATTTTTTGCAGGTACAAAAGATTGAAGACAACAAAAAGATGGATTATTCACCGGAAATACTTCTCACGCCTCACAACTATTTGGAATGGAAGCCAAAAAAATTTCTTCTGCTAAGATGCAAAGGCTTATACCAAATAATCATGGCAATGGAAGTAGAGTTTGATTTTGTCAATGAGAAAAATGACTTTCTCAATAGACAAGATATGGCCATCGGAAGTATCGGCATGTCTGTTTCTCCCAAACTTTTCCATCAAGTATATGAAGAATCAAAAGGATTAACTCCAAATGAATTATGGACCAGATTGGAGGTTCTATTTGGGAATAAATAATATTGTGAAGATTTCATGCAAGAGGTCAAACAGATAGAGCCAAAAGAAAAGCCATCAAAAGATCAAGCCTCTTATTATGAAGAGTCTTCTATAAAAGTTTTTGTAGAAATTAGTATTCCAATAACTGAAGATGATGTCTACTCCATTTCATATTTATTTTCTAAAATTCATGTGGAAGATATATGGCATGCATCTCAAGATTCACATGCAGACACTGTTGCATGCACCATGCATGCATCTCATGAGACAAAAAGAGAGCCACACACATTAGATGCAATTATGATATTATCTGAGACAAAT
>SNQJ01S0013876.1:21603-50602 GCA_010110895.2 Picea sitchensis
ACTTCTAGAAGATTCCTCCTCTAGAATGTTCTTAGGTGATGGTAGCACTATATAAAGGGGTTCAAGCAATGTAATGAGACATGAAGAGAAATATTGTATTTGGAGCTAAAGCTCATTAGGAGGAATCCCCCTCGAAGAGGCAAGTGAACAGGAGAGGATCCCTTCCATAATAGGATCCATTGTATGGTGTTTCCCTACCTCAAGGGTTTGGTAATAATAAAGTGTGGTTTCTTCTATCTTGCTTTGTGGATCTATTGTGTATTCAGTATTTGTGGTGATTATATTTTTAGATCTATTCAGGTTCTTAACATCCTTACAGTCATCCAGGAACAAGTTCAAGAGACACAGTTCCCATATCACTATGGTTTCGTCAGTGCATTGAGATGCAACTGCGACAACTCTAGCCGAAAATTCATCCCTGCGGCATTTTATTAGCATTTTACAAGGTAAGATTTTTTCACCCATCTGTGTTGTGACATTGTTGATCCTCTTGATAATAATACCTCGTGTTCCCTTGTCGGTACCATACTTCTTCTTCATTTCTTATGCTATCTCTTTCTCGTTGGATTTTTCGTCAAGAAACTGTGTGAGATCCATGCCTTAGGATGGTAACCCTGTTATGTTCACAATAAGCTCTACGTCTATCAAGACAATATTGTCCAACCAGATGTCTCCTCCATGTGTGACTGCTAACAATTGTTTGACGCACACACTTGCTTACTGACCTCTTCCAAAATGTGGTAGATCCAATAAACCTAGAATTCATATTTTCTCCAATCCTGTTGCCCATCGGAGTGGTTGATCCATTGGTTCCCCAACCGAATTTATGCCCACAGTCTCTATGTATACTCTCTTTGCAAATTATGGAAACTTCTCTAGGTCTGCTACATCATTGTTTGAGTATTTTAGCTTTGTCAATCTACCCTAGCAAGCTTGATTCCACTCGTACCCCATATGGTATACGTGGTAGAATGAGGGTTGCCACAGGCTTCTTGTGAGGTGACCTAAGTACCTAGTTATTGTCTTTCTTTGATGGTGGGGGTTAGCTCTAGGTTCCAGCAGCCGTTGGTTTTTCTTCAGAATACCACTCCGACTAACTCGTGACATATTCTACTATTCCTTCATGTGGGTGGTCTTTCACGGTGGTTTGAGACTCATTTGGTTCAACTGTTTCTTCCAAATTTGGTGTCATTCCATTGACTCTTGAATTTTCTTTGGTGTTCTCTGGTTGCACCTCCTTCAGGGTTTTAACATCCTGGTTCTAAAGCTCTTGTACTTCTGTTAGCATATCTGTATCTGTGTCCTCTAGTGCTATTTGTTGGTTTTATTCCACTATAGGTGTGGGGTTCACCGGTGTTTTGTCTGGAGATGGGATTTCATCGACATTGACGATCTCTGGTGGTTGTTGTTCAACTTCTTCCAAATGTACTCGTGACCTGGTTTTAACTCTAGTTTTTCTGGCAGTCTGGCTCACTTTTGCTTGCTTTGGTGGTGCCATGGCAGTGAATATTGAATGTTTTTTGGGTTTGAATAGTCTCTGTGACCTCTGTGGTCTTAGCTCTGTGCTCCTTAACCTCTATTTCTCTTTGTCTATTCTCCTTTCACAAATGGAATCTTTTCTCCCACGTTTGTGTGTTGTATGGGCTTCACATGAAGCTTGTCGAGGAAGTTTTCTTAATTATGGTTTCAATGCACCTTCATATCTTTCATACTTTCCATTACTTTCCATTAATGTGGCATCCCATCGGTCCTTTTCGGGATTGAATTCTACCTACTCCATCATTTTGTACTGGTTTTGTCGACTTTCATTTTCCCGTTTGTTTCCCTTTTGATGTGACCATTTTCCTTCTCCTCACCAAGTTTGTGTTCCTAGGTATCCATTCCCTTTCTGTCTCCGGTGCACCGTGCTTCTGTTGGTTATTTTTGATAAAAAAAAAATATTTATTTACTGTGAAGTGGGTGGTAGACTGTCCTTGTACAACTTCAGTCAGCTCCCATTAATCATCCCTCTGAGTTATGTGCCTGATAATTCTCTCAAATATACAACTCCTCCATCTGTGACAGATTTTACTTTGTATGGTCCTAGCTAGTGTATGCTTATCTTTCCTAGGTGTTGAAATGATTTGTTGTCATACATCAATACTATATCTCCTTCCTTGAACATTTTCTTATTTATGTGTCTATCATGCCAAGCTTTATCTCTTGCTTTCTGAACCTGTTGGTGGAACCTTGCTAAGATCTGGTCTTCCTCCATGGTAATTAACTAATTTATCCATTCTTGTAATGTGCCTCGTTCTATCATATGTGGGATTGTTGCTACACGCAAGTTGGGTACCAAAAATTCTAATGGCACCACTGCTTCTTGGCCATAGACTAGTTTAAATGGCATGTGTCCTGTCAACTTTTTGCACATAGTCCTATAGGCTCATAATAATGCTGGTACTTTGAGGTCCCAGTCATCCTTGTTGACGTTACAGATCTTTGTCAGTGCCTTCTCCAGGATTTTTTTAAATGCTTCCACTGTGCCATTTTCTTGTGGGTGATATGGTGTTCTCTTTTGATGATGGAGTTCAAAATCTTCAGTAATCATGTTGATGGTGATGATTATGAAGTGCGTGCCTTGGTCTCTCATCAAAACTCTTGGGCACCCAAATCAAGTGATGACTTTTTCAAATAAAAATTATGTTGTTGTTTCTACGCTCCAATCCTTCACTGATGCGGCTTCCTCCCATCTTGTTAGGTACTCCATCGCGGTGATAATGTAACTAGCTCCTGTTCTTTTTGCTAGTGGGTTGATTGGTCCCACAAAGTTTATATCCCACTTTTTGAATGCCTACAATGTTACCTGTGGTTGTAATGGCATCTCATCCCTTCTGTTGGGTTTGCCTACCCTTTGACAGACATCGCATCTTTGACAATACTCCTTTGAGTCTCTATGAATCATTGGCCACCATATTCCTACATGTAAGACCTTTTGCACAGTAGATTTTCCTGCATAATTTGCTCCTTCTATTCCCTCATGGGCTTCTGGTAAAACTCATGGTCTCTCATGTTCTAACATGTATATTCATAACATTATATCTGCGCCCATCTTGTATAAGTGTCCTATGATCAATTGATATTCTGCAACTCAGACTAAAAGATTTTTCTTCTGCACGGTGCTATATTCTTGCGATGCAGTACCTGTGCTCAAGTATTGAATGATATCTGTGAAATGTTCATCGACGATCTAGACTAAAAATAATTGTGCATCCAGGAAGTTGTCTTCTAAATTCATAGGTTCTTCTCCATTTGTGACTCTTGATAGGTGATCAGGTCCTTCATTCAATTTTCTTGGTTTGACTATTACTTTAAATTCAAATTCTTGAAATAGTAGTAACCATCAACAGATTCTCCCCCCCCCACCACTAGCTTGTTGACTAGTTATTTCAAGGCTGAGTGATCTGTGAACATATTAAAGTTTTCTCCCAACAAGTAGTTTCTAAACTTTTGTAGTGCGTATACCATAGCTAGGCCTTCTCTCTCTGTAGTTTTATAGTTCTGCTCTGATTCTAACAACTTTCTGCTCGCGAATGCTATCAGGTGATCCAAATCTACCACTCATGGTTTCACTAAGATAGCTCCAAGTGCTATGGTTAATGCATCTATGTTCACATGGAATGTCTTCTCCTAGTATGGAAATACTAATATTGGTGCAGTGACCATCTTTTCCTTCAGGGTATCCATACCATGTTGGCACTCAACGTTCCACTAAAACTTTGTATCCTTTCTTAACAAATTTTCCATTGGTGCAGTAATTTGCGCATAGTATTTGATAAATTTCCTGTAGTATCTTGTGTGTCCCAACGTCGCTCTTAGATGACAGACTATTTTTGGTGGTGGTAAGTTAACAATTACTGCAATCTTTGCAGGATCTACTAATAACCCTTGTTTGCATACTATATGGCCCAATAGTATCCCAAACGGTGTTCTGAATATGCAATTATTTATGTTCAGTGATATCTGGAACTCCCTACATCTTTCTAACATCAGTCATAATACTTCGACATGGTCTTTCAACAAACTGTAAACTGTTCAATCATCCAGGTACACTTCGATAAACTGGTGGATGAATTCTTTAAATGCAACAATGATTACTTTGGAGAATATTGTTGGTGCATTCTTCAGTCCAAATGTCATGACTGTGTACTGGTAGGATCCCCATTTTGTCACAAACGTGGTCTTGTATTTGTCTTCCTGTGCTATCTTAATCTGATTGTAGCCTGAGAATACATTAGTGAATGAGTAAGCTTCATGTCCACCTACGTTATCTGACACTTCATCCGTGAAAGGTGTAGGGAATGGGTCATGTAGGCATGCATCGTTCAAATTCCTCAAGTTGACGCATATCCTTATCCCTCCTTGTTTCTTGTCCTGCACTACCATCAGGCTTATCCATTCTAATTCTTTGATCGGTTCTATGATTCTGGCTTCGAGCATCCTGTAGATACCAGCTTTAACTTTCTCCTTATATATTGAGTTTAGTCTGTATGGTCGTTCTCTGATCGATATTGCTTCAAGTTTGGGTGGTATATTCATTTCTCCTAGCTCTCCAACTATACCCTTCATCTCTATAAATGTTGTGGGAAATAGGTCATTGTATTCATGCAATAACTCTGTTATTCTTTCTACTATCTGCTAATCCCAGTAGTCTCCAATGCTGGCCATTTTGGGGTGCTCAATTGTCCCAATTTTAAATTTCTTTACCTTGATCGATGTGGCAATAACTTCTTATTATATAGGTGGTCCCTCCACTTCTCTTTCACCTTCAACTTCTTCGATCTGAATATCATGCAGATCGTCTTCATCCGATGCTTCCTCTTGCACATGGTAACATGACAACAGTTCCTTAACTATTTGTTTATTCCATTTTTTCTCTTCTGTTATGAGCTCGACTTATGGTTCCTTGATGAATATCACTCTTCTTATCCATTTAAGAGATGCATCTATGTTGGGGTTTTCATGTTCGAATGAAAAAGTGATTGTAAAATTCTATTGCAATGTCGTCTAGGTCGCAGTTCCCTTGCGTAATTCCTAGTCTATATACCAGTTTGTTGGTATGCCCTCTAAAGTGTGTATGAAATGATGAGTCCATTCCTCTGGGGGTGTCATTTTCCACAGTGTTCTACACTTCTCTAAGTGTTCCACTAGTGCCCCCTATCCATTGTACCTCTATTGCTTGCTGTTTTTCTATTTTGCACCGAACCTTATGCACAATAACCGCTTACATTGGTACCAATATGTGATTGTATCTTTGTGTACACCCCACCATCTTGTAGGTGTGGCCTTAAGTGCTATATAAAGTGCTAACAATCTATGATTATCTAAGATTTCATCTTCATACTATGCCAAGCATGTTTCCAAATCATTTATTCTATGGAAGTTGGGTTGTTCTCTTATCTCTGTGCCTACCCATATTACTGTGCAGTCTATTCTTGCACATCTTCTCGTGGAAACTTCATGTAGTCTTTGTTTCCAGTTATCTAAACCGGTATCTAAGTTTGTTTCACATGAAGTAATGCTCTACCAACTGAGTATGCCATCTCCAGCTGGGTTCACGTAATCCTCATCACGTGCAGTTGTTTTGTACAACTGGATAATTTCCTATAAGTCTAAGAAAGTAGGTTCTACAAACCTCTCCCCTTCTGATGGATCTAATGGCAGGATGACCCTGTATTCTCTTGAATCGAATGTCATTTTCCTAGTCTTCAAGTTGATTATGGCCTCGTTTTCAAACACCCAATCCAGACCAAGCAACATTGGGTAAGGTGTTGTGCCATCCACTATTTCAATGAATTCAAAATCTAATTTAGTATTCACTCCATCTAGGTCTACTGTCACTCCTTTCCTTATACCGATTGGTAGGACTATGTGTTGGTTTGCCAGTTTTAATTGAAAAAGTGAATATCCTAATGTTGGCTCTCCCATGCATTGTCATGTCTTCTTTGGTAATACATTAACGTCAGATCCTAGATCCAGTATGATATCACCCATGTTGAAATATATGATGTTGGCATTCATTGTGAACTCCCCATTGGTTCTTCTTCTTGCATGTAGGTGACTGACTATTTTTTGTTCTATTTTTCCTTCCATCTCAATACTACATTTTTCTAGTATGTTTTGCAATATTTTCATAGATGATAGATCATTTAATACCTTTACACATGATTTCAAAAATCCTTTGATTGTACTTACTTGTCCCATGGGTTTCATTTCATTGGTATGATCCAATAATGGAGGCATCTTGTACTCTGGTGCTTCCTTTCTTTGCTGCACAGTTGAAGTCAACGCCATGTCTTCCTTCTGAAATTATTGGTTGGCTTCGTTAAATATTTCCTTCTCGTTCTATGCATCGAACTGTTTCATGGGTTTGGTTTTCCACTTCACCCATTGATTTTTTGTTGGTTCTTGTCGGACTGCATCTTTTCATGTTTTAGTTCCTCCACAAGTAACTATGTTGATGTTTTGTCCTTCATCCCTTGCTTTGGCTGAAATCCACTGACCGTTCTAGTTGTTTTGGTTCCTCTTTTCCTAGATATTTACTAATAGTGTCAGACATTCTTCTGTATCATGGTTCGATGAGAGACAATACATACAAGTTGCTTGCAGAAGTGGAAATTCCCTTTCATAATGTCTTGGTTTTCCTCTGAAACCTCCTCTCACTCATCCTCCACCTCTGTAGCCTTCTCAATCTCCTCTCGGTGTGTTATACTAGGGTGCCTAATTATACTTTGTGGTATTGTACAGAAGTTGTGTTGTGTTGTACTATGGTTGTGCATTATTATATGGTTGTTGCGTAGTATTATATTGTCGCTACCTAGTGTTGTATGGAGCCAGAACTTGATTAAACTGTGGTGTGGCTTACTCAGTCATCATTTCTACCTACAATACATATGCATCTGATTTCCTTTATCACATCAACTCCATAGTTCTACAATCTTTGTCATCATGGCCTACTGACTTGAAAAATTTGCAATATGAACTCTTTGGTACTGTCTGGTATTTTTGCATCATCATCCAGGGGTAAGGGTCGTGACCCAGTTTCTTGCAGATTTCGCACCACAGTCCTCCTGTTTGTAATGGATTTGGAATTCTTGTTTTCATATACTTCGCAAATGTTGGACATTCATTCATGTGGTTTCCTTCCATCCTACATGTGGTGCACCAATCGATTTCTTGTTTGTCCTTACTTTTATTATGGTTTAGCTGAAATGTTAAGTTCTTTAAGTCCTCCTTCATTTCTTTGATAGATAGGTTCGTCTACTGATACTGGTTTTATTCCAGTTGTAGGTCTACCTGTAGATCCTATCTACTTGTGTCTGGAACTTCCATTGTCGCAATGGGTATTTTAAGTGTGGTATAAATGAGTTGACAAACAAGTGTTGATGTTTCATATCGGTCATGAGATATTTTAACATTCCCTTCAGTTTCTTGAATCTCTGATCAATCTCCCATACATATTCTCCTAGTTTCTATCCTATTTCGATCATCTCGTTCATGTAATGATCCTCTAAACTTGGATTCTGGAACTCATTTATCAGTAACTTATTAATGTTTTCATGTGTCCTTGTCATCACAGGGGCATTGTTTGGGTGTAGACTCATGTACTAGTCTAGTGTGTGGTCTCTTAGCTTAATTGCTAACTGTGCAATTTTGGTATCTTCATCAGTGATCTTTTTTTCTTCACAAATCTTTGCACAAATGAACAAATGTTTCTTAGGGTCTTATGTTTCTTTTCCTCAAAATTATGGTAACTTGATGGTGGGATCATGTCCTACCATTTTGAATGTTGAACTACTACCTCTGCATGGTGTAGATACCTGACTAGTGCTGCCTAAAATGGCTCCTCCAGTTGTTGTTCCTTGTGTAGATGTACTTCCTGTTGTCTGACTGATTCTGAAATTTAGTTCTCTAAACGTTGGTGTTCTCTTTGGCGTATTAGTCGCACATGGGTTTATGGGTTCCACACTGACATTAATATGGATAGGATTGATGCCTTCTCTTCCCTCTCTTGGATCTCTCATCTTCCTCTCATATGTTGTGCGTAGGATTTCCTCAATATTGTCCACATCCTGAAGATCCTCTACCTCTTTCTCATCACTCATCAAGCCTCCCCTTGCAGCTATGGATCTCTTCTTGGTATTCACCTTGTATTGGTAGGGTACTCCACTACGTGTATTTCCAGTTGTATCCATGATCTACTTGATTTGGTCATCATCCATCATGATTAGGTTCAAGGGTTACTCCTTATTTCCCTTATCCTTTCCTCCTTCCATTTCTCCTCTTTTTGTTAGTGCTTCCCCCCTTCCCTTATGCGCGCAGGGAAGTTTAGATGTCTGACTCCATTGTCATTACACCTTTGTTGTATAGCAGTATCTTAATAGAAGTATACAACGATCTAATGTACCTTCCTCGAGGTCCACATTGAAACTATTTCTCTGTTGCGTTGTATGACTTCGTTGTGTCGACTGCAAACTCTGTTATAAAACTAGTCACAATACTGTCAAGCCAAAAGTCTATTGCACGGGTGAATTTTTTGTTCTCCTACTGTAACTGCTCAATCTGTATTGGGGTCCACTCTAACTGTCGAATCCAGTTCATTGTGTGGTTATCCTTCAAACTTAGTATCCACTCCTGCAATAAGTGTGGGTATCACAGAAAAATACTTCATGCAAATTAGTAAACAGGTATTTCTCCAGATATTTACGGGGTGTTACTCTAGGGTTTATGTTATCTTTTTGTGCAAACTTCAGCTCTTTGGTTCTTAGCCATGTTTTTATCTATGCTTTTGTGGGATTCCACAGTCTCAACATCCCCTTCTAATGGCTCATTGTTTTTTCCTTCTTTACTCTTTTCTTCCTCAACCTATCTCATCTACTCAATCCTCTCTTGTTCCTACCAACGACAATGGAACATTTGTTGGTTACTTTTTCTATTATTTATGAGCTCATATTGACCCAAGGTTCATGTCTATTTGGGTTTCCAACAAATCCTCTAAAACTATCGACCCTCCCGGTAAACCAGAAGGCAACACAATGCACAGAATGCACTGTGCAATCTCACCCAAGATAACTTTAATGGGTGGATGTAAGACTCATGTGTTTACAGCCTAGGATTGAGTGTGATATATGAGAAATGTATATTGAACCACTATTATAACTTGTAAATGCAATATACTGTCATTTACAGATAAACAAGAAATATAACAACTCATTCATTAAACATAACCATAACTAATGAAGAAAATAAATATATGCATGCATTCATCACATAACATAGATGTTACCATGGTTCACCCCCTCCAGGGCTATGTCCAAAAATATTTGTGTCTCAACTCTTATATTATAGTCATTTTGTCACTATGTGTCATGCGCTTACAACTCTTCCCCGTCAGGTAATATCTATATGAAGTGGACTAGATCGCACCAGGATCCTTAGCTTGTGATTTAACCCTCAAGATATACCCTCCTTCGTCTCTAGCTCAATTTCTTACAAAAATAGATCATACAACAATATATTACACATCGGTTGGCTACAATAATTCTTTCTACAATAACGACTTATCTCTATAAATTATGAACTCTCGAACCCCAATAACAAGAATAATCATAACCCTTCTATGATACCTAAGTATCTATATTTATATGTTTCTGGCTCTTCATACATTAGGATACATTACAAAAACCCTAACCATATTGTCATTAGGTCTTCCATGCATGCATGCATGTTGTTCTTCCTTCCAGTTGTCACTTTCCTTGTACATGATTTCTTTCCCAAAATTGCCTTGTTTTTCTGCTTTGGCCTGCCTCTAACAACCATATATGCTTTACATAAAATCCTTTAATACAAAGCACATAGTATAGAAAATAGGTCCATCACCTTCCCTTTGTCACATTATATATAATTTAAGGTTTATATATAATCCTTTTGCCATAACCTTAGGACTTCTCCATTTTTTTTTTCTCTTTTGTTTTTGTTCAATACCCCACGTCATTTTATTATCCCTTTGCAAACAATTATGTGAAAGATAATTAATCAATGCATAACATAACACCTGTAAAACAAAGTAATCTTGATATCCATAGCACTTCCCTGTATTGCAAGTGACCACCAATAATATTTAGCAATAATACATCAACCAACCATGTTTCCATAACGAATGAAACCAAGACTTGCAACATCAATGGTAGAATACTCTGAAGGAAACATCATAATAGTATAAAACAATATAAGTGTAACATATCCATCTTATCGCCTCTAGTCTACAAGGGGGTCCCACCTACTAAATAATAATTATTATCATAAATAAATAATAGAGATTAGAAATCCTTTGCAGGAAGTATTCATCATTGCGATGTTAATCGTCAACAAACTGGCGAATCCACAGGGAAATCTGTTTCCAACATATTAAGAAGTCAGAATATTTGGTTCCGAAGACCATGTAAACATTAGATCAAGAAGACAAACATCAGAATGATTATGCGACAGGGGGAAGTGAGTGGTTTAAGGGAACAAATGACTGGGATTTTGGGAATAACTCATGAAAAGTGTTAAGTATGAGGGGTTTTATCCCTGTATGCATAATCATTCGATTAGTCATGTGAAAGCATTCCTTATTTCAAGGAGAAAAAAATTATGGTGTGCTCTTTTGAATCTTGGAGCGGATGGAAGAAAAGGAAAGATGAAAAGGGATAAAACCAACTATCTTGTCTAACAACAATTGAAGTATATAACAATTTCAATGATGTCTTCAAGAAGGAATACCATGCAAAATGTGTAACGTGATTGTTATTGATTAACAATACTTGCATAATAGCTTCGTTGTGGAAAAACTGATCCAACATTTTATTTCTGACAAGAAAATAAGTCAATAAAAGAAATAAAATAGCATAAATAAAACAACAGAAATGCAATAACAACAAAGTAAAATCAAAGAAAATAAAATAAAAAACAATGTAAAATCAAAGAAAAATAAAACAAACTGTAATAGAGAAAACATTTCATACAACATTTAAACTTTCAAGTTGGTTCCACATAGTGTTTTAGGTGGGAACCATTGGTTCTATAGGAAAACAATTGTTCTTGCAAGTCCTTTAGGATGTAGGAATTTGTGCTCAGGACAAAAGCGATCTTAAAAGAATCCAGCCATAACTTTTGGAACTTTGAATTCCTTCCTCTATCGGCATGATCTAAATCCCACAGCAGGACCTTCTCATTAACCTTAAATTTGTCAGTTTTGGCACTTTTATTGAAATATATTTTAACAGTTTGTTGTCTTCTCTTTATATTATCCAAGGCAAATGTCCTTTTCTCCTCCAAATCCAAAAGTGAATTCATTCTTTGAGAGATATCAAAATAATTTAATTCTTCAAACTATAGCATCAAACTTAGAGAATAAAGTTCCAACTCGATAGGAAGAATAACTTCTTGACCATAAACAAAATGGAAAGGAGTGCAATCAATGCTCACCTTGGTGGTAGTGTGATGCAACCCCCCTCCCCTCCTGGGGTTCTACAACCTCCCAATCTAGGATATTTCTAATTTTTGAGTCAAATTTACTCTTCAGGCTCCTGATTGAACCCAAATAAATTATACACAAGCCCCTTTTCTTCTGTGTGTAGGTTCTGACTGACCCATGAGCTATTCCTGTGTCCTTCCAAAACACTAATGTTCAGCCGCTAGCTCCTTCTATGATTATCCCCTTCTTCGTATGGCCCCGATCTATGTCCTTGTGCAAACACGCGATTGTGGGAGTGAGCAAGATTGGTTTTATACCAACCCACTTTTGTCCATGCAATTCACCTCCAACTGCCACGTATCCCTTTGTTAAAACCATGGTTGAAATTATGGCATGCTCAAGGAAAATTAATGTTTGAGTATGTCCTAGCCCCACAATCCTTCTCGTCCTTCGATCTCTCACTTTCGACAATGATCCATGATCAACAGTTTCTATTGAATCCCCTTTCCTTCCTTCTTCTTCCTCCTTCCACGTGACATCCCATATCTCCATGATCTGTCGACACGTAGCTCCCTTCCAGATCAATGGTTGTGGCTGGTTCTAGCTTTCTGACCTTTGGGAGTTTCAATTCTCAACCTTTTATTTTCCCTATGTGACAATATCTAGGAGTATAATATCTATCGACACCTGTCCCCCTTTATCTACAACCATGATATCCCTTCGTGATTCTAGCCTTCAAGACTTTCAATTCTCAAATTTTCGTTCCTTCAGGAGAGATTTCTATGAAATGGCAGATCGTCTTCCACGCGTCCTCCTAAATCAACATCTCTTCTCCTGCTTCGGGACTTTGGCCTCCTCAACCAGATCGACAGTCCTTCCTCTCCCTCCTCAATAAACAATTGAGATATTCTCTGAGTCTTCAGACCTTTTCCTCCTTCACTTTCCCCCATAGATCTATATATTGTGCTATGTGTCCACCTTCACATCGATGACTCTCGTCGTTTCCAAGACTTCGACCTTCGAGAATCTCAAATAATAACAAACACAAACCTCCGAAGTGAATCCTTCCAGAGTGTCATATACTCTAACACATGTCCTGCCTGATCTAATGGGTATCCAATAGAATGAATCTCTCTCCTCCATGTGTCCTCTTATAGATCAATGAACCACGTTTCTCCTTTGGGATCAATGAGCTTGAATTCTTCAGGCTTCGGTGCTTCGAAACTTTTTGAAAATTTCTCAAAAACCCTGGAGTACAATCCTCCAAAGTTCACGATCTAGTGACACCTGTCCAACTCATATCAATGACTATCATCTGCTTCGGCTATTCGGGATTCGACGATTTCAAACCCTTCTCCTTCGCATTCTCCTAGAGTGATTTCACCCGGAGTTCACGATATTTGGCCACGTACCCTTTCTAGATCTAATGGTCCAGATTCTCTTCAGATCTTCAGCTCTCCGACTCTTTGACTCTTTAAATCTCCAGTGATTCGGGTTTTGGGATTCTCAACCTCCTATACACTCATTTCTCCAAGAGTTCTTTGACCTAGAGGCTCATATCTACTAACAACAATCCCCTCGCAGATCGACGACCATTGGCTCTTCGGCTATTCAGGGTTCAAAAGTTTCAAACTTCTGTGCAATCATTCCTCCTGGAGAGTTTTGACCTGAAATTGATGTATTTCCACCATGCATCATCCCAAATGATGGATGGTCCCAAATGACTTCAGGACTTCGAGACTTTTATCAATTCCACCCTCCTACGTGTACACAACATTAAGGCTTGTGCACTTCCGTCCAAATCCAACGATTGTTGAACCTCTTCGCTCAGATCCAACGGTTGGGATCTGTTCTTCTCCTCTGTTCAATGTATGTAGATCTAACGGTCCAGGCTCCCTTCCACAACTGATTAGATGGTTGTTGTCACTCCTCCTCCTGAGATTTTGACTTCTTGCGCCTTGGAATATTTTTGTCAGTGTTCAAAGGTTTCGGCCTTTGAACTTCCTCCTACAAACCCAACTATTTGGATCTTGCTAGTGCTTCTAAAAGAATTATCTCTTTTGATCTTTAGGACATAGAATAATTTAGTCACCCATGAATTCCTTGCATTATCCATTCTAAGCTTGATCTCCTCTAAGATTTTGATCTCTCATGCACTCCTTGTGTTTCTGGGATTTCGTCAAACTCAGATTTGAAGGATTTATTAAAAATAAATTATTCTTGCCCTCCTAGCGTTCTCCTTGCTCGATGCACACCTTGTAGAGCTTCTCCTTACAAAGTTTTCAGTAACTTTGTCTCTTTACGAACTCAACACAGATTTATTTTTTTGCACTCCTTGCACTTTTGTTGATGAAGTTTCAATGCTATCTCTCTTGATATTTTCTGAGGTTAACTCACCTCTGTCAATGCACTCCTTGCAGACTATGTGCACTCCTTCCACCCAAAAACTCAAATAAGAGAAACAATTGAAACTTATTCGATACTTCACCAGTTTACACATTCAAACCATGAAATACATCAAAACATAATAATGAACAAAAATACATAAACACACCATGTGTAGGAAAAACTACTTTTATATTATCTTTGTGTGTCTATATAGATGTTTACAAAAACTGGACTACAACAGAGTCCCACTTCTCTCAAGTTCTGTTATCCTAACTCTACTCTGAGTTCTACTTCTGAGACCTCTCTAAATCCTCCTAATTCTCCTAATGAAATATGATACAATATCTCCTTACAAAAGAGAGTCTCTACGATCTTGTCCTCTCTCACCTAACCTCATATATTACATTGAAGTTTCATAAATGGCCATCTATTCTGAATTGAACCTAGAGCCATCAATCTGTCATCCATTAAAGGTGACCTTATCTTCTGCATGTTCAAAGATATGGCTTGGTTTTCACTCAATATTACAACATGGACCCGTATAGGATCATATTTCAAATTTAAAAATGGGAGGGTTAATGCCTCTTCCTTTTGAGAAATGTTCCTTCATCATACTCCACCGCTGGGAAAATCATGACCTCATGCTCTTGATATCCTCTTCTCCAGTGCTAAAATCCTCCTCGATCCCAAAATTTCCCTTGGAATTGTCCTCTTGCTCCTCTCCAACTATGTTGATGTTGCTCCTATTGATTCTTTTGTTTGTTCCCTACTGCTATGGTAGGCTCTCTTCTATTAAGATCCCCTTTGCTGACTACTTTTGCTGACCTCAACATTAGCTTCTTGATCTCCTCTATCACTCTGTCGAGATGCTCCAGTGGATGGCTCTTCATATGCAGTATTCTTGGCTACAACTCTTCCTTATCAGTGGGTATATCATATTGACCCCCCATATCATTTTCTTCTTCTTTTTTGGCATTATCTTGCCACCTTGTTGCAGGCTCTAGTTCTGCAGTCTCATCACCAAGTTGTTGCCTGGATTCCTCCTCTAACAAATTATCTTTTGTCAGCTCCTCTTGTTTTGGCATATATCTAACTCCCTCCAACCATTGCTCTGGTTGGTATGCTCCTCCATCTTCTTCCAACTTAACCTGTCGAATGTGCAATTTTTGCACTATTATCCTTCTCTCTAGGGATTCCAATTCCTCATACATCTCAACAAAATCCATGTTGATTGTTTCCTCCTTTGTTGCAGGCTTCAATGCTATAGTCATCTCTTATTCAACTTCCTGGCTTAAAATTTTGAGCCATTCTTTTGAATGCTCATTTCCTTCTGTTGGGGTAGACATCAGTTTCTGCTCTCTTTCTTCCTCTTTGACAGTTTTGGCTGGCAGTCTTTCTTCTTATGCTACACTTTCATCATGTGCACTGGCCTTCACTTGGTTGTTTGGTAGGAATTCTTTGATCCCTCCAATAATCAAAATAGTCCTCTGATCCTATTCTTGGATGGTGAGAGTATTTAACTTCTCATCATCTTCATTCACATGATCTGAAAATCCACATTGAATTTTCAGCACTGCTCCTCTGGAAGCATACGAGACCTCCACTTGATCTCTTTCCATTTCCTACCTGGAAACTTGAAAGTCCAATTCTGCCCACCTGGCAGTTTATGAGATCTTGATATGATCTCACCTCCTCCTCATTACTAAGTTGTCTCCCAATTTCTGGTTCACAGATGTGAATCTGTTCCTCCTCTATGTCACTTAGGTTTTCTAATTCCCTTAGACACCATCTCAACTCTTGTTGTTTCTTTCTGGCCAACAACTTTTGAACATGCCATTTTGCCTTCCTATTCATAGGACATTCGTACCTCCAATGTACTCTTGTCTCTTGTTGCATATTAAATACTAGTTGTTCCATCCTTGCTCTTATCTCATTGAGCTCCAGATCCATCTTTTGATTTCATTTCTTCTTGCAGCCTTCTCTTCGACCGCGCTTATGGCCTTCAGTAGCCATTTCCACCTTCTACCTGCCCTCCTGGAAAGCCTATGGATCACTCTACAACCAAGATCATCTCCATATTCTTTTACAACTCACCTGGATATTTAAATTTTTTCTACTGTATACGTGCAACAACCTTCTCACAGAGCATCAGTACCCTAATTCCTTCACCTATTGTCTATAGGAAAACTTTAACTTCTGATACCACTTGATGTTATCGAATTATCTCCTTTTACTGTCTATCTCTTGTATTTTGTTTGCAAACAAAAATTGGCCTTCTCCTCTTTCTATTTCTCTTGAAATCTACAGAAGAAAATCCATCTTTGATACCACCTGGTATCACAGTATATCCTTTCTCTACTCTTTTCTACAAAAATAAAAAAATATGTTCTCTGATACCAATTGATGCAGCCCCCCTCCCCTCCTGGGGTTATGTGACCTCCCGGTCTATGATCTTTTTAACTTCTGAGTTGAAATGACTCTTTGGGCTCCTGATTGAACCCAAATCAATTATACACATGCCTTTTTTCCTTCTATGTGCAGGTTATGTCTGATCCTCGATATATTCCTATGTGGTTCCAAAACACTAAGGTTCAGGCGCTATCTCCTTCTATGATTATCCCCTTCTTCGTATGGTCCCAGGATGTGCCCTTGCACAAACACGTGATTGTAGGCATGGGAAAGAGTGGTTTTATACCAACCGTATTTTCACCCCACAATTCACCTCCAGCTACCACGTATCCCTTTGTTAAAACCGTGGTTGAAAGTGTGGTCTGCTCAAGGAGAATTAACATCTGAGCATGTCCTGGCCTTGAAATCCTTCCTGTCTGTCAATCTCTCTCTTTCGGCGATGATTCGTGATCAACGGTTTATATCAAATCCCCTTTCTTTCCTTCTTCTTCCTCCTTCCATGTGCGATCCCAGATCTCCATGATCTCTCGACATGTAGCTCCCTTTCAAATCAATGGATGTGGTTGGTTCTAGATTTCTGGCCTTCGGGAGTTTCAACTCTCAACCTTTTCTTTTCCCTCTATGACAATCTCCCGGAGTAGAAGATCTATCGACACTTTTCCCCATTTATCTATGGCCACAATTTCTCTTCGTGAGTCTGGCCTTCAAGACTTTCAATTCTCAAATTTCCATTCCTTCCGGAGAGATTTCTCTGAAATGGCAGATTGTCTTCCATGTGTCCTCCTAAATCGACGGCTCTGCTCCCACTTCGAGACATTGGGCTCCTCAACCAGATCGACGATCCTTCTGCTCCCTCCTCTATAAACAATCGAGAGCTTCTATGAGTCTTCAAACCTTTTCCTCCTCCACCTTCCCTTGGAGATCTAGATCTAGCGTCATGTCTCCACCTTCACATCAAAGGATCTCATCGTTTTCGGGACTTTGGCCTTCGAGATTGTCAAATATCAACAAACACAAACCTCCAGAGTGAATCCTTTCGGAGTGTCATATCCTCTAACATATATCCTCCCTGATCCAATGGATATCCAATGAAATGAATATTCATCCTCGATGTGTCCCCTCACAAATCAACGATCCACGTTTCTCCTTTGGGATCAATGACCCTAAATTCTTCGGGCTTCGACACTTCATAACTTTTTGAAACTCGACTTCTCAAAAACCCCAGAGTATGATCCTCTGAAGTTCACGATCAGGTGACACCTATCCAACCAATATCAATGACTATTTTCCTCTTTGACTATTCAGGCTTCGACGATTTCAAACCCTTCTCCTTCACATTCTCCTAGAGTGATTTCACCTGGAGTTCATGATCTTTCACCACATTCCCTTTCTGGATCTGATGGTCAAGATTCTCCTCGGGTCTTCGAATCTCTAACACTTTGACTCTTTGGTTCTCTGGCACTTCAGGCTTCATGAGTCTCAACCTCCTTTTCACATATTTCTCCCAGAGTTCTTTCACCCAGAGACTCAGATCTGCTGACAATTGTCCCCTTGCAGATCGACGACCATCGACTCTTCGACTATTTAGGGTTCAAAAGTTTCAAAATTTTGTGCGCTCGTTCCTCCTGGAGCATTTCCACCCAAAATTAATGGATTTCCACCATGAATCCTCTGAAATCATGGATGGTCCCAAATGAATTCGATACTTTTAGCAAGTCCACCCTCCTTCGTGTACACATCATTAAGGCTTGTGCACTTCCATCTGGATCCAACGATTGTTGAACCTCTGTGCTCAGATACAACAGATGGGATATTTTCTCCTCCTCTGCACTTCCTCTGTTCACTAGATGTAGATCTAACGGTCTAGGATCCCTTCCACAACTGATCAGACGATTTTTGTCGCTCCTCCTCCTGAGTTTTTTACTTCTTTCACCTTGGAATATTTTTGTTAGTGTTCAAAGGTTTTGGCCTATGAACTTCCTCCTGCGAAGCTGACTATTTGGATCTCACTTGCACTTCTGAGAGAAATATCTCTTTTGAGCTTTAGGATTTAGAATAAGTCTGTCAACCACGCATTCCTTGCATTATGCCTTCTGATCTTGATCTCCTAGAATATTTTGATCTCCCACGCACTCCTTATGTTTCTGGGATTTCGTCAAAGTCATATCTAAAGGATTTCTTGAAAAACAATTCTTCTTCCCCTCCTGGCATTCTCCTTACTCAATGCACACCTTGTAGAGCTTCTCCTTACAGAGTGTTCAATAACTCTGTCTCTTTATGAACTCAACATAGAGTTCTTTCTGTGTACTCCTTGCCCTTTTGTTGATGACAGTTCAATGTTATCTCTCTTGATCTTTTTTTAGGTTAACTCACCTCTGTCAATGCACTCCTTGCGGACTATACACACTCCTTACACTCGAAAACTCAAAGGAGAGAAATAATTGAAAATTATTCGATACTTCACTAGTTCATGCATTCAAACCATGAAATACATAAAAACATAATAATGAACATAAATACATAAACACACCATGTGTAGGAAAACTTTCTTTACTATTATCTATGTGTGTCTATATAGATGTTTACAAAAAATGGACTGCAACAAAGTCCCATTTCTCTCAAGTTCTCCTATCCTAACTCTACTTTGAGTTCTACTTATGAGACCTATCTGAATCCTCCTAAGTCTCCTAATGAAATCTGATACAAGATATATTTACAAAAGAGGGGCTCTACGAGCTTGTCCTCTCTCACCTAACCTCATCTATTACATTGAAGTTTCATAAATGGCCATCTAGTCTGAATTGAATCTAGAGCCATCAACCTGCCAGCCATTAATGGAAACCTTATCTTCTGCATGTTCAGAGATATGGCTTGGTTTTCACTCAAGATTACAATATGGACCCGTATAGGATCATATTTCAAATTTAATAATGGGAGGGTTAATGCCTCTCCCTTTCTGAAATGCTTGATGTGATAGAATGTTGTCGTGTTGCTAAGGTGGAGTGATTCTCCTACATCATAGTGAGATCTTCCCAAAGGGAATAAGTGAGGAGAGTGTTCAATTGGAGAGGCTTATCTTCAATGAGCCTTATAATTCTAACCAGATTCTTGTTGGTAGACTCAGCTTGCCCGTTTCCTTGTGGAAAATAAGATAATGAGGTAAAATGTTTAACCCCCACTTTATATAGAAAATGAGTTATCTTAGAAGAAATAAAATTGGGACCATTGTCTGTAATAATTTCCAAAGGAAGACCAAATCTGGAAAAAATATTAGTCTCAAGGAAAGAAATCACTTTCTCATCCTGTGAATTCTTAAGTGGGACAACTTCACTCCATTTTGTAAAACAATCTGTGGCTCTCAAGATAAGCACTTTTCCTACTAAGGATGGAGGATTAATAGGACCAATAAATTCCAGACCCCATTTTTAAAAAGGAAATTTAGGGAGGACAAGTTGTAAAGGCATGTTAGAAAGGCATTCTTTCCTAGCGAACTTCTTGCACTTGTCACAAGATCTTGAAAAAATATAAGAGTCACAAAATATTGAAGGCCAATAGTACCCTTTCCTAATAATTTTAAAAAGAAGTAGTTTTAGCATAAAAGTGACCTCCTACATGAATAACAAAATATGAAGATCCACGAGTCTCTTGTAACAATTTAGGTGCTTCCTCATTGTTCACACAACGAAGTAACATACCATCGGCATATATCCTAAAAAAGAGTTCTCCTAAAATGGCATATCTAGAAGATTTGAGACAGAGCCTTCTTCTTTGATGAGTATCCAAATTATCTGAGGATATTTGATTTTTCAAGTAATACACCAAATATATATACCAAGGATGTTCAACTGCAGGAAGGATTTGACTTTCAATGTAAAACAACACTGATAGAGATCCATCTTGTTGATCAATTTCTTCACTTGCTTCTGCATGATGAGGCAAGTGAAGGGATAAGGCACATCCCTTAATGGTATTAGAAGTCACGATAGTTAAATCATTTTCCTTGATCTTAGCAATCCAAAGTGCAACCCTCCCTGAAAAATAAGTCTGTGAAAGCAAAACATTGACAATAGGTAAAGGGAATTTTACCAGTGTGTTCTTACCTAAGATAAAGTGGCAAAATTTCTCAACAGCCTTAACAAGAGAGAAAGCATGATTTTCAATATAAGAATATTTAAATTCATTATATGACAAGATTTGACTAATTTAAGCTTTTGGTTTCTCATTAAATTGGTCATCACATTGCATGAGAATAGCAAAAATTGCTTCCTCTGTGGCGTTAGTATATATAACAAATTCTTTCTCAAAATTTGGCTTTGCCAAAACCGGTGCAGAACTAATTTCCTTCTCGATCCTTACAAAATCATTTTCGACATCATCATTCCAAAAATAGGAACGATCTTTCTTAAGCATATTTTGAATTGTTTTTACCATTAAATCAATATCTGGAACAAACCTATGAACAAATTTGATAACACCCATAAAGTCTTGAACCTCCTTCTTGGAAGTAGGAGCAGGAAGATTTAGGATAGCAACAATCCTTTCAGGATCTATGCTTATTCTTAAATTAGAGACAATGTTTCCAATGATACAGGAGCATCTCTCCACGTCAGCCAGTCAGCCAGCCAACCCACGTCAGCGCACACATTCAATGGGAAGAGGCGCAACCTCATTTCAAATTTGAATTTTGAATGTAATTAATGGTGTAGGTTGTTGAGCCATGGAGCCATGGCTTTGCACAGGCATTAGAGTAGATGTCCTTGAATTTTTGTAAGACTGAGATCTAGATCCGATTCTGGACTAGACAACCCATTCAATGTAATTGAATAGGGTAGGTAGATTGGAGGGAAGAGCTCAAAGAGCCCCCTCATGTAAAATATCGAGATATCTTCTTTGTATTATCAGAGAGGTAGTATGCAGAGAGCGTAGAGAAGGATTCGAGACTCTATTGAAGTTTGTTCTTAGAACACCCTTGTAAAAAGAGGCATTTTTATTAATACAAACATAAGCAGTTTTTCCTGCAAGTATTTTTGTGTTGAATGAATGTCTTTGTGTGTTCAATATATGTTGTAGATGTATGTTGTAGGTATGCATTTGTAGGGGTTGTTTGATTTTAGGGTTAGAGGTCTTTGAGGCTTCACACCAGGAGGGTGTGACAGAATGTTGTGGGTTCTAATAGCCGTGCATAGAGGGTGCATTTTTTAATTCTGCAGGTTTAGACAAAGGCATGCCAGGAGGGTGCAATAGATGAAATCATCAATTCAGAGGAAGACCTCAAGGTTGTTGAATACCTTGGAGGAAAGGATGTGTATGAGAAACACAGTTGCAGACAGAATCTCTGAGGAGTTTTATAAGGCTATCCCAGGAGGGCATTGAGCACAGGCATAGAGTGCTGAGGAAGAAATCTGTTGTGAGTTCAACAGAAGTTAGAATCACTAAGGATTCTAGACACTCTTCCATGAGGGCATTGAGTAAGTGCCAGAGTGCACAGAGAGAAATCTTTGAGTTCTGTAATTTGAAGAAGAATCCAGAGAAGGATATTCACAGGGTTTCTGAATACCCTGACGACTTAGCAAGAGGTTGCTTGAGAAAAGGAGTTCCAGGAGGGAATCATATTTCTCCATCTGCAGGAGAAGGAATAAGGGTAAAATTACTTAGAGGTAAAATCTACAGGAAAATCTTAGAAGAGATAGCACCTTCGTGCATGCAGAGACTCTATAGAGAAGCATAGGAGTCCAAGAGTCCTTTGAGGATTCGAGCAGAGAAGCTCAGGAGGAGTAGCATTTTTATGCGCGTAGGAGAGAACTCAAAGTTGTGGAGCTCGCAGGAAAGAGAAAAGGCTGAGGCCGTTGGCTTTTGGAAATTCTTCCAAATGCAAGAAGAACATGCCTGTTCAAAAGGAGGCACAACTACCGTCAGATCAGGATGAACAAGAGATCTAGACTGTTGGTTTTCCGTGTCCAGGGAGCAACAGGAGAGTGAAAAACGTGGGACAGATCTGAACCATCAGATATTAGTCAGAAAACCTAACAACCATTGGATCTGTTAGGAGTTTCATGAGGGTTAAGACTTCGTGAACAGAGGCGAAAGTCCCGAAGAGTGCAAAGTTATCGGGATTTCAGAATTCGAGATTTCGGAGGTCCTGATGATGAGAGATCGGGACACTCCATGGTGAAAGTCCCGAAATAGAGAAATAGATCTAAGTCATCCATCTTGGAGGAGGACACATGTCATGAGATCACCCACATCAGGATTTCGGACATCGATATTTCAGACTTTAGGATTTCAGAGGTCTTGAGGACACGAAGTCGGGACACTCCATGACGAAAGTCCTAAAATAGCAAAGGGATTGCAGCCGTCCATTGGAAGGAAGGCACATGTCGTGAAATCACCCACTTCAGGGATTCAGACATCGGGAAACATAAGAGGAAGGAGTATTTCAACTTCATGAGTGGCGAATCCCCAAAACGATATGGACCATCCATCCATGGAGGACACGTGGCAGAGATCGAGATTCCATCGGGATTTTGGATATCGGGGATTCAAGTTGACAGAGGATTTGTGTCACTGGGGGTCGCAAGTCATGAAATCACGAAATGACAAGGACTATCCATCTGAGGGAGGACACGTGGAAGTAATCCAATCTTTCGGGAAAAACCCCGAAATCAAAGGCCATTTCGGCAAATCAGATATCGAGAATTTGGGAGTCTCGTTGACAAGAGGTCGGGCTCTCGTATTGATAAGTCCTGAAGGGAATAAGAATATAGACTTATGAGAAGTGGTCATATGGACCAAATCATATCCTAGGGGGATAATCGTTGATTGAAGCCTTTTCGGCATTTCAGAATTTCGGAGATCAGAAGGTCGAGGAGTCAAGGACTCTTGACATTAGGAAACAGAAAGTCCCGAAACCCGAAATATAATTTCCTGTCGGGGAAAAAGTCACAGACGTGCAGAGAGGTCGTGACAGAAGAAGGACCTGTGGATCAGAAATTAATATTCCAACAGGGAATCAAAAGAATTGCTTCGGCTTGGGGAAGTGATTGAACGATCCTGTGAGCAGACTTCGGCCCGAGGGTCAGAAGGGGTCTGCATCATCTAAGGAGCTTTCCCTTGGTAATGTGGAAAATAGAATTAGGACTTAAATAAATTCCAAATTTCTTGCATTGCATGAGAACCCTTTTAATATGACAAAAATGGTCTGATCGATTTTTTGAATACACAGTTAAGTCATCAAGATAAATATGGATAATGTTTTTTGATCAAATCGTCAAAAGATATTTGCATATCTCTTTGGAAAGTGGCACCCGCATTATATAAGACAAAAGGAATACGTTCATAAGAAAAATTACCCCAACATGTAATAAAAGTGGTTTTATATTTATCTATCCTTTTTACCTTGATCTGATTGTAACCAGAAAAACCGTCAAGTAAGGACAACATCTGTGACCCTGCAACTTGTTGCAAAATCATTTCCATATTAGGGAGAGGAAAATGGTTTTTTATACTATCCCTATTTAATGTGTGAAAATCAATGCATAATCTGATCAGACCAGTTGTTTTCCAAACGGGAACCAAATTAGAAACCCACCTAGAATACTTAACAGGGAAAATTATCCCAACCTTCAATATTTTTTCCAACTCCTTTCGAATAGTTTCTTCTAGTGCAATGTTAATGGGTCTTTGTTTTTTCCTAGTCAGTTTTATGCCCTCCTTGATAGGAATTTTATGTTGTATAAGAGTAGGATAAAAACCATGAAGATCCTCATAAGACCAATCAAAAACATCTTGAAATTCACGAAGTAACTCAGTGAAATTTAATTTTTCTTCAGCAGAACATTGGGCACCTATCTTAACATTCTTTGGACAATCAGGTGTCCCAATGTTCAAGGAAATGGTTTCACCCACTTTCCTTTTTGACTCATCTTCTTTATGTTTCTCTTTGTTTCCTACATCAATCGATGAAAATGAACTTTCTACAGGAGTCAAGCCCTTTGGAATTTTGTTATCTTCCATTTGTATAATTTACTCAGGCTTATAAGTTTCATTTTGTATGAAAGCACAAATGCTCTCATCACTAGGGAAGAACTTCCATGATCTACATTTTCAGCGATATGTGGATGATACAAAGATTGAAAGGTGTAATCAGATCTTTGTGGCATAAGTTGTTGAGTAGGAGAGGTTGCAAAAACATCTAACCTGTAAGCCATTGAGTTCAATTCCCTTGTAACATGAGTGATGTTGAAATATAGAAAGTTCGAGATAAGTTCCCAAACAGTTTGGGTATAACGTTTCATTAACTTATTGCTAAGATAATATATCTTACGTACAAGGTTTATAACAAGTTTGGAATCCCCAAAAACTATAAGGTGACCACAACCTAAATTATAGGAATTTTCAATGCCTAGAAGTAATGCTTCAAATTCGGTGACGTTGTTTGTGCAAGCAAACTCTAACATAAAGGAAAAGTTATAAATTTTACCCACAGGAGAATACAAGATAATTCCAGCTCCATTTCGTTCATTGGACCATGAACCATCAAAGTGCATATTCCAAATCCCATCCTCTATGTCAATTTGTTCCAAGGTAGTGTTGTCCTCATCTGCAAAGATGGAATACACTCCTAGGTCTTCCTTGATATAACTCACATTAGGTTGTGGGCTGATTTTTGTATAAGGTGAAATTCTTCCCTCCCTTAGGACTATGATGTTTTTACCATTCTGAGGAATGGATAAGTGTGTCCCATCGAGTGAGAGGTATCTACCTACCAATGCTTGTCATTCTCTTCCTAAGATGATTGAATAATTACTCATTGGCATGCCAATTACCTAAATATTAAGGATTGTCCTTATTTCATGATGTGCGCACAAAACCAAGGTCACATACTTGATTTCACCTATGGTCGATTGTTGTAAACTATTAAAATAAAGCATGCTTCTGGAGTTTTCATTTGTAAAAGACATGCCTAACTCTTCCATAATAATTTTCAACATTACACTTGGGACTAAACCACTGTCAATGAGACACCAATGGGCTATTTTGTCCATAATATTTACAAAAATAAAAAATGGGGGATTGTTTAGAGGGTGCCTAAAATTTGTACACCTACTTTATTTACAATTGATTCCTCTTCATCTACCTCTTTAGAAAGATTGGCCACAATGGAGGATTTTCCTTCCATGAAATTTTTCAGATGATTTTGTTGCTCTGGGACAACAACCATGTCCAGGAGGGTAGAATTGGCTTTAATATTATCCAATTGATTGAGAATGTTGTATTTAGAAGAGGGGAGAGGTGAGGGAGTTTATAAATATATTTAGTAACTTGTACAGTAGTAGCTGGTGAAGATGAGTTTGGGCTAGAAGAAGTGCGAGGAGAATCATATTTACCTTTCGAATCATATGATTTATTCCTAGTATTTATGATCATGACATCCTCTAGTTATGCAAAATCTAGGACAACAATAGTAGTTTCAGGTCTTTTACCAAATATTTTATCTCTGGCACTCTTATTTACATCACAAGTACTTTCCTCATGGTGTTCCTCACAAAAGTTACACCAATTGCAAGGCATGATGGCTCTAGGTTGAAAAATGTTTTCATTAGGATTCCTAAAGGGTGGTGAAGAAGAATATGAGGCCCCAGGGGTAAGTGAAGGGACATTTCCCTCCCACTCATATGCTATCATTTGATTATTCGTGTCTTGTACAAGTTGTAAGAGGGAATACATGTGTTTTTGTTTAACTGAGTCTCCCTTGGGAAGACCTATTCTTTCAAGTTGTTATTCATACTCTAAACAAGTATCCAGAGAGGAAAAAAGGTTGTCAATAGACTTTTCTTCAAGCCTATGATGGTAGGGGGAAGGCAAATCATTATTGTAATGCATAAAATAGGCTTGGTTCTGAGGGAAAATGAGTTCGTGGATTTAGTTACATAACTTGGTGAAACTCAAGTTGAAAGACTTGATAGTCTCACCATATTTATAAGTAATGTTATTGTACTCCCATAACTAGTCAGTTGGACTCTTAGACTACCCATAAGTAGACTTGAACCAATAAAATATCTCCTCCTAAGTGGAAATAATATTGGGAGGAAGATCAAAGAAATTAGTCTCTACCTTCCCTTCAAGGGAATTAACAAATAAGCACATACAAGTGTCATTTTCATTAGATCCTATGTTGTGATAGGCATTAGAAAATTCCACCAAGTGTTCATTCGTAGTGATCATGTTATTCCCTGAAAAACTAGGGAGATTCTCTTTGAATTTAGGGAGTGGATGAGAAATAGGTGTTATGTTAAGAGGGGAGGAAACATGCCATGGAGTAGTTGTAGCATATTATTCAAACTGGAAGAGCCCATACCTTTTTATGACCTTGGCATGGTTTGTAGTAGATTGGAAAGGGATTTGATGACTATATAATCTACCAATCACTAACAAAGTTGAAGGTTGAGATGAAGAATCACCTTCAGTGCCACCAGAGCCACCACTAGATGCCATCTTATGAACGATAGGTAAGGGAGAGAAAGATGAACTGGTTGAATCATACAAATTTCTCCTTAGAGTACTTTGTTGTCCTGACAAAACAACGTTTCTTCTTCCTATTTTAGCAATAGGGTTTATCTCGAGTGATAAACCTCTTCTTATCCTAAAGATGAAAGGGTTTCAGGACATGAAAATAAGATAAAWAATTTAGGAAAAAGAAAGCAATGGTTGATTCCTAGGTTTTCTTTTCCTTTCTTCCCAATGTTATCAGACACTTATATATTGTTCAATCACTGCCCATGAGAATTCAAGCTCAATCTGAGTATTAGSAGTCTCTAAGATTGTATTAAATAAGGTTAAAGCAATGTTGGTCTAATCTTTAAGACCTAGCTCAATATTGGGCTACCTTCTAACATGTACAGTCATGAAGAAATGAAACAGTCAAAGAATCTAAATCAGAAATATAAATATATTCAATGATAATCAAGCATACAGTCAACCAGAGAGATATGAAAGATCTCCCCAGTATGGTCGCCAAATAAATGTTGAGATGAAGATATGAATTTATCTTACTCAAGCATTTTCAAATCTTGCTTGGCTAAGGAAAGATAGTCGGGAATATTACCCTATGTTTTAGAGCCTCAAAATGTATTTCCCAATACACAAGTATTAATTACAAGGGCTTAGGTTGATTTTTTAAATGAAAAGATTGTTGCAAAATATGAAATTTTTATATAATTTTCTGAACATATACAGATTGCAGAAGTAAATGTGGAGATCAAAAGAAAAAGTAACCAAGTCACATATTAACACAAATGAGACAGAATAGAAATCTCTTTATTTCATTCCAAGAAATAAAAAGTATCTTTATCCTTACAAAAATCCCTGTGAGGGTGTTAAAAACCTATAATTTATAGGATCATCTGGTGACTAGAAAATTTCCACTATTGATGTTTGTTATCTTGCAAATAATATTTCGTTCTTGCAAATTATTTTCAAAAGAAAAAAAAATGAAATGAAAGAAAAAGAAAAAAAAGAAAGAAAGAAAAGAAAGAAAAAGAATAAAGAGGGCATAGAAGAAAAAATGAACAAATCCCCATGCAATAACAATGACTTGATCCATACTGTTTAAACATGATCAGGTCCTTTTGAATTGATGTTGATAGAATTAGTGAATAAGCTTGGTTAAACTATTTAATCTTAGCCAAGTAGATAGGTTAGCTAGTGAATAAATTTGATCAAGTTGTCTAATCTTGATCAAATAACCCTAGGGTAGAGTAATCTCTTAGTCCAACAGTTTAATTTGGGCTTAAGGTGTAGGTAGGTAGGATAGGACATAGGCTAATCCAACGTTTATTTCAATAAAGTTTGAATGGTGTTCGAAGAAAATGTGTGATTCTGATGTTTTAGGTTCTTTCCTAACCCCATGGTGACAAAAGCAAGGGAAGCAACACACAAAACTCACAAAATGCACTAATCCTAAGTTCTGATGCATATATTAAATTGCACCTAGAGATTAAATTTGGCTCACAAATCTATGGCTAAGATGAGATCTCGGACCCCCCCGACCATTCTACCTTTAACGATGAGGGGGGGGGTCCGAAATGGAAGTCAAATTGTGCGCTCAAATCTACGGCCTTCCCGACAATGTGCAAATGGACGGTCCACATGAGATTTTGGACCCCCCGACCGTTCTATTTTTAATGGTGGTGGGGGGGTCCGATATGATGGATAAAGAGCATGCTTAGATCAACGACTGATCTAGCAACGCTCAGATCAATGATCAACAACAAATTTCGGACCCCCCCAAGATTCTTACCTTTAACGTTAGGAAGGGTGGGGGGGTCCGAAATGAAATAGTTTCTCGGCGGGCCCCATCCCTACATGGCATCAACTCATTACGTCATACCTCCTCCTATCCAAAATTGTTACCGCTTACCATTCTTCCAATCTTACCGCGACAACCTTGATATGTCACACCCAAAACCCCTCCTTGCAAGTCCCGTCTCGTGACCCTGTTAGCATGTCCCCTCCATCTAACCGTTACGACTCATACCTCACTCATTTACCTCCCAATAATCACCCTCCACATCATCTGGGTACACACGTCAGACGTCCTTCGCCTACACCCCTCATGCTCTAAAATACCTATTGGCCATTTATTATTGGCCACATACCCGTTATTCTCTTGACTTGTCCTTTTCTCCCAAAAGATACATGTTCACT
>SNQJ01S0013876.1:50652-73868 GCA_010110895.2 Picea sitchensis
CATTCTTCCAATCTTACCGCGACAACCTTGATATGTCACACCCAAAACCCCTCCTTGCAAGTCCCGTCTCGTGACCCTGCTAGCATGTCCCCTCCATCTAACCGTTACGACTCATACCTCACTCATTTACCTCCCAATAATCATCCTCCACATCATCTGGGTACACACGTCAGACGTCCTTCGCCTACACCCCTCATGCTCTAAAATACCTATTGGCCATTTATTATTGGCCACATACCCGTTATTCTCTTGACTTGTCCTTTTCTCCCAAAAGATACATGTTCACTAAATTCTGACCCCGTTTCCATCATTCGCATTCTGCTCATACTCCATGTGCACCAGAGACTCATTTCCCTTCACCTTTGCAACAATTCCATAGTCATAGCCTTTTTACCTACTAACGTTTGTTCAGTGTGCAGGTACTGGTGGAAATCAATGGCACCCAAATCTAAAAAGTCAAATGTTGAGGAAAATCCTTTCCTCCCACCTCCTATCGATCTCTATCGGATTCCATTAGCATACAAAGATTATTTAATCTCAGAAAACAGTTGCAAATTTGATGTCATTGAGTTACAACAATGATTTAAAGACACATTCATCTATCAGAGCAATGGAATCGGGCTCTAGGAGTCAAATCTCCCTCTTTATCGTTTTCCCCAAGTCCACCATTTTCTAGAATTTTCCCTCAAATGCCAAGTGCACTACCTCCCGGATCAGAGAACCATAATATCATCTTTTGGAGAATTTTTTTTCTCTATTACACCCGATACCATCGATCAAATGATGTAGGTACCTAGATACGAACCCCGTTCTCCCCTCACCATTGAAATTCTGACAGAAATGTATCAGAACCTATATTTTCCCCAAAGAGCGCAAATCTTTGAAATTTTCCTCCCGCAAGACGCCCAATTTCCCAAGAAGAATCCCCATTACCATTCCTCCATATTTTCAGAAAAGGGAAACCAAATTATTTCATCATTGTGTTTTTTTCTCGGTTACTTCTCAGACGAATGGGTGGATGAACCTATCCTAGGTTTCCTTTCCATTTTCTCTACTGAAGAGAAGGTTGCCATCCAGTTCGACTACATTGGTTTCTTGGCCGAAAATATACACGAGCAACTGTCAAATTTCCCCATAGAAGGCATGTTTCAGTATTCCTCAATACTGGCCTACATGTTTATGTTTTATCAAACCGACAAATTCTCCTTTCTCATGCAGAAAATGGACCAGAATGAAAAACCGCAGGTAGTAACCTTATGGACTTCAATGCTCAAAAGGAACTCCACTGAATTCAGTTTTAATAGTTTGTTGAGTTGTTTTATCACCCAGTGGTAAGCATGCTCAATGGAAGACCAGAGTCGAGGATAAATGAGGAGATCCAAGGAGTTCTGCACCTTTCAAATCTCGCAAAGACCAGGGACTGGCTCCTATATCAGAATCACACAGAGATCAAAGTGTATGGGTGTGAGCTAGCTCCATACAAATTTCCCAAGTATTTTCCTGTGCGGATATTTTCACTAGAGTATATTCATTAGATGATAAATTCATATGACATTCATTTTGTGTCTCTGAAGAAAAAACAATAGTTGAGGATTAAAGGGAAAATAGGACCATTTATCTACAACAATCGAGTTGTTGGGGGAGAGGCAGATAAAATATTAAAGGAAATGAAATTCAGCACCAGTTTCATTTGGCATTATGATCCAAGTGGGATCATTGTAGAGATGAGATATAGAAACAAAAGTTCACCTTATGCTCACACCCTCAAACCAGAAATTGAAAAGTATGTGAACCAGACAGAGTGGGAGGAAAATACCCTGGAAGATACTAAACAACAGGAATCTCCTTCAGCCACTATCTCACAGACTACCACTCCACAGGTACCAAAGGAAAAAAGGCCAAGGAAGTATGCCTCTCCTTCAGTTACTAAAGTATCAGTGGAGGATTTTCAAGTATACAGTAAAAGACCTTAAATCACTCATACTCCTCACATGTCTAGTGAGGAAGAACCCCACTCTGCCAAAGTGGATGAGGAAAAACATCATGTGGTGTCCACTTCTTCTTCAAAGAAGCAGACAGATATAGCTGTGACCACCCAAACTCCACATGGATCTGTACCTTTGAACATTTTCAAAAAATATTATCTGATCAAGAAGAAAAACGAGATGATGACCAACAACACTTACGCTTAGTTCTAGAAGAAAACGTCCATGACACAAAACAAACTGTTATCATCTTTTGATACAGAGAAAGGAAGAATGAATCTGGCATTTCTACAAGAATAGGTTCCTAAACCCAAAGAGATCACTGACTACAAAAGGTAAACTATTGTTTTTGACACCAAACAATTCCATCCAGCTGATCAAATGGATCTGCACAGACAGACTAGAGAAATGGTTTTATCCACATTGGCCCATGCTTCCTCTACAGCTGCAAAATTATAGGTATCTCTAAACAATGTTCAGACCCAGTTGAAACTGGAAAAAATATCTTCTTTTACAATGGACAACAGAAGAAAATCCTTAGAGGAGTTGGTGCTCAAGATCGGGTATGATCCCTCGAATGTAAAAGAAGCAGAGGATATGTTAAAGAAAAATAATGATGCCATTGCATCTCTGAGAAAGAAACTGAAATTGCCACCTACAAACGACTCACGGGCTAAATAAATAGTTGAGACGAAAGATCAGAAAGAGGAATTACTGAAGCTAATCATGCAACAAAACGCACAGATAAAGGAAACTGAGGAAGAATTGGAAAGGTTGTTGAAGGATAAGGAACAATCAATGCCCATGGAATTCATCCCATTGAGTGTATTCCCTCTTGTAGGAGTCAGAACAACAACTTTACCAACAACCACAACAACAAAAATTCCATCAGCAACCCCATTGACAACAGTGGAAAAAATTGTGGAGTTAGCAAAATCCATGGAAGAGGTGACATTGCAAGGAACATAAATCAACAAACTGAAAAAAGAACTGGAGAATCTCTAGGAGATCAAGTCTTCTTACTAGAGAAGATACAACATCGAGAGGAAAACATCAAAGAATCTCAAGCAGGAAATCCAGCATCTTCAGAAACAAATAGTGGGGGGTAAAACACCGGTAGAGGCTAAGGAGAGTATTTGGATGGATATCTCCAACTCCATAAATGAAATTTGGCCCATGGTGCAAATCATGTTCGAGCAACATGAACTAGTGATAAGAAGCAGGCACGTTATTGACAAAATAAAAGGAGAGCTAGGAGAAATGCCCACTGAAGCCAATGAAATAATTAGATTCCTAAACTCGAAGACTAGAGAAAAACTAGAAGAATTGAAAATCGAAGACAGGATAGAAATAATCCTCGAAGTCAAGAGGGTTATGACCAAAAGAGAAATGATGTTGTAGTTGTAGGGAAAAGTCTAGAACATGGACATTGGAGTTCAAAGGTATTTCAGCAAGATCAAGGCTCTGCAGAAAAAGGGTCTTCCTAGTTTGATGGTTCTGAATGACAAGTTGATGACCCTTCCAGAATACAAGAAGAAGATGGCCACAATGGCCAAGGATAGTTTCAAGTTCTCACGAATACAAGGCAATATAACGGGCAAAGCGTTCTTGGAGAATTTGCAGCCAGACCTTAGCATATAGCAAGAGATCAAGTATATTTTCATCATCAAACCATCTTTTTCCAAGTACACAGAAGTGGATGAAATATACCGTAGACTACTGAAAGTCACCATCCCCAGTCAGCTAATATGGGAAGAGTTGTGCAAATTGATCGAGTAGGAAATGTGGTGTGCAAGATGAGTTATAAAATGGATCATTCGAAGTCATGTGGGTGACTCACCAACAACCTTCCCCAGATTCAGCGTGAAGAATTCAACACATCATCAACAGTTCCTAGATTTTGTATCTTGTTAGTTAGTTAGTTAGATTCATGGGCTGCCACATCCTGATTGTTATCACTATGTGAATTCCCAGAGGTTGTTGTGAGGTAAGAAGAAATTTATCAGAGGTAACCTTAACCAACCACTTCGAAACTAGGATCTAGCCCTACCAGTTTCAAAGAGGGATCTCTCTGTAAGTTTTAGATTTGTTTGGATTTTCCAAATTTTAGGCTAGTTAACAAAGAATATAACTGAGTTGTTTGTATTGTTTTTAAATGGAATGGTTGAATATCACTTACGCTTCCATTGGGATATGAGGTCTGTATTTAAAAAGATAAGGGTCAAAGATAGCTTTTATAAGATTTGTTTTATAGGGAAAGATAGTGCAACTGCTGGATTCTTTATGAATAAAAATGATGTATTGGTGAAAAAGGTGAGATATCAGTTAGAACAAAAAAGCATTTAAGAATTTCTTTGTTGTAACATCAGAAAGAAAACATTTAAATCTATAAAATATTAGGAATAGAGTACACAATGGAAAATTTGGTAACTTTAACTTCTTTTAAAGATTAGATTAGAAAAATAATATGATAACTGAGAAAGATTTATTTTTTTTAAGACAGAGGATACTTCACCAACAGTTAACACACATGAATCTTTTGAAATGTCTCTTTGTATTACTGGAATAACCTCTTGATAAGAATTACAATGATTACAACTTGCTTGGGCATAAATATCAACCCTCAATACTTCTAAGTTTGAAATATTTATAATGAGAGTTACAAACAACCCTGTCATTAATGATCAAGACGTGGAAAACCCTGAATCTAACTAACTAACTAACAAGATGCAGAAATATAGTAACTGATGATGATGTGTCAAATCTCTCATGTTGATTTTGGGGAAGACCGTTGGTGAGTCATTCAGATGAATTTGGCTGTGCTGGACGTTGAGTTGGATGAGACCTATACCTTTACTCAATCAATTCACACATCTCATCCCATATTTGTGTGCTTGGGATGGTAACTTTCAATAACCGGTGGTATATTTCATCCATCTCGGTGTACTTATCAAAAGTCATCTTGGTGAGGAAAATTTACTTGATTTAGTGCTATATGCTGAGATTAAGCTGCAAAGTCTCCAAGAACACTTTGCCTGTGATGTTGCCCTGTATCCCTAAAAACTTGGAACTATCTTTGGATATGGTGGCAATCTTTTGCTTATAATCAGATAAAGTCATCAATTTATCATTTAGGACAAGTAAGCAAGGAAGGCCCTTTTTCTATAAGGCTTAAAACTTGTTAAAAAATATTTGAATTCCAATGTCCATGTTTTGAGATTTCTCCTCCAACTGCAACATTAATCCTCTTTTAGTCAACACTCTTTTTACTTCAACGATAGTCTATGTTCTGTCTTCAACTTTCAATTCTTCAATCTCTTCCTTGGTTTTTGAATTCAGAAACTTGATGATCTCGTTAGCTGCCGAGGGAATTTCATCCAGTTCTCTTCTTATCCTATCAATGGCCTGCCTACTCTTTAGCACCAGATAATGTTGTTCAAACATGATTTTCACCATGGGACAAATCTCATTTATGGAATTGGAGATGTCTGTCCATATATTTTCCTTAGCCTCTGCTAATGTCTTTCCTGCCACTGGTTTTTTCTATAGTTGTTGTATTTCCTTCTTAAGCTTCTCCGATGCTTGTCTCTCAGCATTGTATCTTGTTTGGAAGGAAGAATTGAGTTCCTGGAGACTTTCAACCTCCATTTTCATCCTATTGATCTCTGTTCCTTGCAGAGTCATCTCCTCCATGGAATTTTCTAGCTCCACAGTCTTTTCCAATGCTGTCAATGGTGTTGCCGATGGAATTTTTGTTGTAGTGGTCATTGGCACAACTACTGTACTAACTTCTGTAAGGGGAACTGCACTCAATGGAATAACTTCCATCGGGGTCGATTGCTCCTTATCTTTCACTAACCTTTCCAATTCTACCTCCATATCCTTTATCTGTGCGTTTTGTTGCATGATTAGCTTCAACAATTCCTCTTTCTCATCTTTTGCCTCAGCTATTTCTTTATCTTGTGAATCCTTTGTTGGTGGAAATTTCAGTTTTTTTCTTAGATATGCAATGTCAGCATTCTTTTTCTTTATCATCTCCTCAACTAACTTTATATTTGACGGATCATACCCAATCTTGAGCACCAACTCCTCTAAGGATTTTATTCTATTATCCTTTGCAAAAGAGGATATCTTTTCCAACTTCAATTAGGTATGAACATTGTTTAGAGATATCTATAACTTCACTGCAGTAGAGGAAGCATGTACCAAGGTGGAGAAAACCTTTTATCTAGTCTGTCTGTGAAAATCCATATGATCAATCGGATGGACTTGTTTGGTGTCAAAAACAATAGTTGACCTTTTGTAGTCAGTGATCTATTTGGGTTGAGGCATCTGCGCCTGTAGAAATACTAGATGCATTATCCCTTTCTCTATGTCAAACGCTGGAAACAGTCTGTGTTGTGTTGTGGAGGTTTGCTTCCAGAACTGAGCATAAGTGTTGTTGGTCAGCATCTGGTTCTTCTTTTTAATCATGTTATATTTTTCGAAAATGCTCAGGGGTATAGATCCTTGTGAAGTTTGGGTGGTCATAGCTATATCCATTTTCTTACTTGAAGAAGGAGTGGACACCACCTGATGTTTTCCCTCAAACACTTTGGAAGAGTAAGGCTCTTCCTCACCAGACTTGTGAATAGCATGAGTGGTTTTGGGTCTTTTGTTGTATACCTAAAAATATTCTGATGATACTTCAGTGTTTGAAGGAGAGGTATCCTTTCTTGGCCTTTTTTCCTTTGGTATCTGTGGAGTGGTATTCTATGAAAAAGAAACTGAAGGAGCTTCTTGTTGTTTAGTATCTACCAGAGTATTTCCCTCCCACTCTGTCTGGTTCACATACTTTTCAATTTATGGTTTGAGGGTGTGAGCATAAGGTGAACTTTTATTTTTTTTTCTCATCTCTGCAATGATCCCACTTTGATCATAATGGAAAATGAAACTGGTGTTGAATTTCATTTTCTTTAATAGTTTATTTCCCTCTTCCCCAACAATTTGACTGTTGCAGATGAACAGTCCTATTTGCACTTTAATCCTCATCTGTTTTTTTTTCTTCAGAGACACAAAATGAATGTCATCTGAATTTATCATCTGATGAATATACTCAGTGCAAATATTCAAATAGGCACATACTTGGGAAATTTGTACGGAGCTAGTTCACACCCATACACTCTAATCTCCATGTGATTCTGGTATAGGAACTAGTCCCTAGTCTTTGTGAGATCCAAAAGGTGTAGGACTCTTTGGATCTCCTCGTTTATCCTCAGTTCTGGTCTTCCACTGAGCATGCCCACCACTAGGTGATAAAACAATTCGATGAATTGTTTGAAACTGAACTCAGTGGAGTTTCTTCTGAGTAGCGACATCCATAGAGTTACTGCTTGTGGTTTTTAGTCCTTGTCCATTTTCTGCATGAGAAAGGGAAATTTGTCTGCTTGATAGAACATAAACATGTAGGCTAGTATTGAAGAATATTAGAACATTCCTTCTGTAGGGAAATTTAATAGTTGCTCATGCAGGTTCTTGACCAAAAAACCGTTGTAATCAAATTGGATGGAAACTTGATCTTCAATGGAGAAAATGGACAGGAAACCTAGGATAGGCTCATCCACCCATTCATCTGAGAATTAATCGAGCAAACAACATAGTGTCGAGATAATCTGATTTCCCTTTTCAGAAAATATGGAGGAATGATAGGGATGATTCTTATTAGGAAATTGGGCATCTTGTGGTAAGAACAACTCAAAGACTTGTTCTCTCTGGGGAAAAGACAGGTTATGATACATTTCTGTCAGAATTTCAATTGTGAGAGGAGAATGGGGTTCTTCTCTGGGTACCTGCATCATTTGATCGATGGCCTCAAGTGTAATAAGGAAAAAGGTATCTCCAGACGAAGATACTATGGCTCTTTGATCAAGGAGGTATTCTGCTTGGCATTTGAGAGTGAATTTGGGAAAGTGATAGACTTGGGGAAAAATATACAGAGGGAGACTTGACTGCCAGAGCCCAATTTCATCGCTCTGATCGATGAAGGTGCCTTTAAACCACCACTGTAGCTCAACAAATTTGAATTTAGACCTAGTTTCTAAGATTATATAGTCTTTGTCTGCTAATGGGATCTGGTCGAGATCGATAGGAGGTGGGAGAAAAGGATTTTCCTCCACATTTGACTTTTTACTTTTGGACACCATTGATTTCCACTGGTACCTGCACACTAAGAAAATGTTAGTAGGAAAAAGCTAAGGCTAGATGAGATGTTGCAGAGGTGAAGGAGAATGAGTCTCTGATAGGCATGGAGTGTGAGTGCAATGAGAATGACCGAAACGTGGTTGGAATTTAGTGAAGGGGTGTCCATTGGGTGAAAAAAGGACAGGTCAAGTGAACAATGGGTATGTGGCTAGTAATAAATGGTTAACGAGTCCTTTAGAGCGTGAGAGGGTAGGGTGAAATATGTCTGACATGTGTATCTGGTTGACATGCAGAATGGTGATTATGGGATGAATGAAAATATATGACTCGTAATGGTTAGATGGATGGGACATGCTGATGAGGTCATGACATGGAACTTGCAAAGGGTGGTTTTGGGATGTGACATCTCTGGATGATGGTGGTGAGTTGGAAAAATGATAGGCAGTAAATGTTTTGAGCGGGTAGGTAAGATGCAATGAGATGATTCCACGTAGGGATGCAACCCTCCTGGACGCTACTTCATTCCAACCCCCCCCCCCACTATTAAAGGTAGAAAGGTTGGTGGGGTCCATGATCCCTTGCTGACCGTTGATCTGAGAAAATCTAGGTCACCCATTATTTCGAGCGCATTTTTTAACCATCATGTCGGACCCCCCCCCCCCAACGGTTAAAGGTAGAATGGTCGGGGGGGTTCAGAATATACTGTGGACTGTCCATTTGTGCATTTATGGGGTGACCATAGATCTAAGCACACACTTTAATCACCTTTTCATACCCCCCCCACCATTAAAGGTCGAATGGTCATGGGGTCCGAAAACTCATCAGAACTGTAGATCTAGGTGCCAACATATTAGTCGTAGATCTAGGCCTGATCTTTAATATCTGGGGCGTGTTTCGATATATGAGGCCAAACTTAGGCTTAATGACCTTTTTATGGGTTTTTCACACTTCCCTCCTTTCGTTTTTCACCATGGGGTTAGAAAAAACATTTCACCATCAAAATCCTACATTTTTCATCGATCATCTTACACATTTTATTGAAGAGAAACTAACTAACATATGTTCTAACCTACCCCTTTGCACCTTAGCCCAGCTTAAACTATTGGGCTAAGAAAATACTCTACCCTGGGGTTATTTGACCAAGATTAGACTATTTGATCAAATTTATTCACTAGCTAGCCTAATTTACTTGGCTAAGATTAGACAGTATAGCCAATCTTATTCACTAATCCTAAATACTTAAATTTAAAAGACTTGGCCATGTTTACATTATATGGATCAATTCATTATCAATTCATAGGGATTTATCCTTTTTCTTTTATGCCCTCTTTTTTTTTCTCATTTCTTTTCTTTTCTTTCTTTTTCTTTTCTTTTTCTTTTGTAAAATGCAGCAATATCTGCAATTCAAAAACACTAAAGGAACAAAATTACAATCAATAGTTGATCCTATAAATTATAGGGTTATAACAGTGGCTCCACTTGGGGATGGTATCCTCCTTGCGAGATGCCAAGAATCATGTTTCTTGTTGTCTTGAAAAATTTTCCTCTAGAGCTTCTTCTATTATCTGACTTGCTTCATTTTGAAAATTTTGATGACATTATTCAGTGTCTTAGGGCCTTCTATGTGGGCTTCAAACAACTGAAAAAAAACAACTACACACAAAATACTTGTAAAATAAATGATATGTACAAAGAAGGGGAATGGTGATCTTTCTACTAAGGTGGCAAGTAATGCTTCAACATCCTGCCATTTACAGGTTCCCCTGGAAGGTTTGATTCATCACTATTAGCAAGTAGAAAATCATTATTTCCTCTGAAGGCTTGAATGGTGTAAGGACCCTTCCATAAGATATCGAACTTTCCATGTTTACCTTTATCTTCATTTCTGGAGTCCCATCTCAAAACTAGATCACCCAATTCAAAGTTATCTTCTTTGGTTCTCTTGTCATAAATATTTTTTATATTTTCCTAGATCACTTGAGTTATGTTGTAAACATCTTCTCTGGATTTCATTAGGTGGATCATTTGATTTATCCTTCGTTGGACATCATTTGGTTCTTCTTGTGTTTCCTGCAATAGTTTCATGACCGGAAATCCTAATGAAAGGGGGAAAACTTCCTCGATGCCATACACCAACTGGTATGGAGACATACCAATCAATCTTTTGGTGCTTATTCTGTCAGCCCAGAGTGCGAAAATCAACTTATTATGCCATGATTTATTTTTTTATTCTAATGTATTTCTGAGAATGTTCACAAGAATTTTGTTAGAAGACTTGGCTATCCCATTTCCTTACAGATAATAAGTCGTCGAGTGTCCCAGAGTAATATGATATTGATTACAAAAATCTATGAGCCTTTTGGATCTAAAAGCCAGTGCATTGTCAGCTATGATTTTTCCGGGGCATCCAAAATGAGACAAAATGTTAGCTTCTAAAAACTTGATGATGACAGAGTCAGTAGCTTGCCTGCATGGTACAACCTTGATCCACTTGTGTTGGCCCGAGGAGGGTGGATGTATTTCACCAATGAAGTCTAGGCCCCACTATTGGAAAGGAGATTCAACAGAAATGGGTTTGATAGGGAGTGGAAGAAGCTTCCTTTTACCTTCAAAAATCCGGCACTTGTGGAAAGAAGTAACCTTCTGGTGGATGTCAACGAATAGAGTAGGCTAGCAAAAACCATTTCTCAGAATTTTTTTGGCGGTGGTCTTCCAGCTCAGGTGCCCACCACAGTCTCCTGCATGGAAATCTTGAAGAACTTTGTCATCTTCATCTTTTAATAGGCAATTAAGCAAGATACCACCAAGATCTTTCCAATAGAGATTGCTTTCTAAAATACAAAATTTCAATGCTTTCAATTTAACAAATCTAGATTTGGTATTAGTCAAACATGGAGGAGCTTGTAAATTTTGGAGTACAAAAATGAGGTCTACGTACCAAGGGGAGTTTAAGATTACCTCTTTTATGTTTGGAATCGTCTGCTCTTTCGGTCCAACTGTTGCATCCAAAAATTAATATCAAAAGCATGAAAATTAGACTTAGCCATTATTTTTTCCAAACCCTGTCCTTTGATAAATTTAGTAGGTTTTATTTCAATGTCGTACTCCAGAGTAACCACAATCCATTTTCCTCTTCTACCATCCAGATTATCCTGGTGTTATAACCCTAATTTTCACCAGACATGCTTACCTAACATAAAGCCATCTTAGATTCCTTCTTTTCCAAAACACTACTTAAAAACTCTTCTTAAAAACCCTTTTTATAAAGGCCCACTCGCCCTGCTCCATTACTGCACGTGTGTACACGCTAGCTAACCCAAGACAACCCGTGTCTACCTAAAAAAGCAAGAAAAAAGGAAATTTGTTGACGGAACACATAGCTTTGGGTAAGTTAACTAAACCTTTCGTCCATGCATGGCCAGTCATTTGACCAAATTCCTATATCCTTATAACCTATAAAAGAAGGGGTAGGGGTCCCATTTGAAAGGAGGAAAATCATAGTAAAGAAACTATACCTGATTGAGCATTCCCTTTGTCCCAACCTTTAGCCATCCTTGTGCAAAGAGAATTATAGAGAAAAGAAGTTGGGAGACAGTGGAAGAAGAGCTCAGGACTAGAATCAAGGAGCAATAGCCAACTTTATCATTGTAAGGTATCATGGTGAAGTTAATAAAATAATTGCTTTTCCCATCCCACCATATGAGATTGTCATTATTTGAATATTGATTGTATGATTGATTAAATCTCTAGCCCATTAGTTCATAGATCAAATGCATGTGGAGTTCTTTGCTTGTCTTTTTTAAATGTAGGTCAGCATTAGGAGGAGAGATTTAGTCAAAGAACAACCAAGTGTGAAAGGGGATTGACATCAAACATGAAAAATAAGGTACGTCGACTTAATCTCTTGAGCCTTGTAATTACATATGAGTGGTGGGGGTTTAGGCATGGGATGATGGTAAGAAGTAAGAATATTTAGGTCATTTCTGCATGCATGATAAAAACCCTTAGTGCTAGTCCATAGGAGGGATTTCCCACCCACAATAGAATTGGCGAACATAGTGGGGAACTCTAGGGTTTATGGGAATATTTTTTCTTGGGTATTTTTAAGAACTAGTTTCATTCCTTGTTTTTAAAGTTTCTACAAAAGTCTGAGCTAACAGAGATTCTGGTCTTCCATACCAGTTATCTTTGCTTCTTTTCTTGACCACATTTTTTTTCGAGACCCATAGACGTACACATGGCATGTATAAGGTCTACACGCATGTACCTATGCCCTACCTTCCCACAACCCATGTGTACACGCTAGCTGAGGAAGTGGCAGTCATGTGTATGATTCCAGAAAATTTCTTCTAGAGAGGTAGTCATCCCCTCCCCTGTCAAAAATAATCCTTCTCAAGGGTTTTATGGAACTCATTCTATTCTTTGTTGTTTGCATCCTATAGTTTAGGTTACACCTCAGATTGTTTTGTTCTATGAAGTTTTCCTTGAATTGTTTTCTTTTTTCTATCAAAGTAGGTGTTTGAGTCTTCAAGAGATTCTGTCTCTCAGTACCAGTAGTCTCTTCCTGGGCTTGATTGCTTGTCCTTTCATTTTTGAGAGTTTTAGAAGTACATGCGACCTGTATAAGGTCTGCATGCGTGTACATGCACCCTGACTTTACACAGCTCGCGTGCACATGCTTGTTGTTGAACTGTTAGCAGCGTGCCTGTGGAGAAAAAAAATGTTTAAGGTGAGGCAGTCATCCTTTTCTTTGTCAAGAGTTATACCTCTCAGGTTTTTGGGTCTCTGTCATAGAGGTTAGTAACTTAGGTTTTATCAAAACAATATCTTTCTTTTTCATTAAGAAGTTTTCCTCAAAATTTTCATTTTATAGGGTTTTTAGACAAGTGTGAGAGTCCAGTTTTAATTTGCTTGAGTGTTATTTTTCGAATTTTTTCCATTTTTGCTTAGGCCAGAAGTTTTCTTGGTCTTTACTTGTTGATATTTTTCCTTTTTGCTTTGTGGGCATTCAAATAAAAAAAAAAACTTTTATTTCTTGGTTTGGTTAAATAGTGTTGGTTTGCATTAGTAACTAGGAAAAGTCTTTGTTTTCATAAGTTATTGACAATTTACTTAGATGATAAGTAGATTGTAGTCGATTGAAATCCTACTTTGAGTTTTTTGTTCAAAGATTTTAGAAAATTTTAGTTTGAAAAGTTGATTAAGATTTGAGTAAAAAAGAAGTTATTTTGTTTCCATCTTTCTGTTTATTTTTCTTTCGTCTTTCAAACATCACTAGTTTCACTTTAATAACCTTTGACTTAATACAAGCCATAAAAATTAACGCTAAATCTAAAATTAATTAGAATTTTTATGTTTGTAGGGTCAACCAACTAGTTTAGGGTTAGAGCCTTCAATTAGGTTGGAAAGGAAACTCTCCAAGGCCATTAAATCAAACATTGGAGTCTGAGCTAGGGAGTGTTAATAGTCTAGTATCGTGAAATTTTTCCGGGACACCCCTCTAACACAGGGGATAAACACGAGGTCGCGTGCAGAAAGGTAGTGGATATAACCCCTCCAAAGTCGGACCAATCGTAATGGAAAACACATATAGAGGGCTTGTCTTGGGATTCCGTCGATTGCATTTTCCATGGAGCTTCGTGGGTCTCAAATCCATTCGAGGTCCTCAGTTGTCTTCTAGACCACTTTCTTTTGATACCCTTGATAGGTTTCGGGCTTGATACCCTGCTCATTGCGGTCTACCCGACTGCCAACTGTACCCGCCTGCTGGTTGTTCGCACGCTGGCAACCTAGTTGCTTATCTTTCTCAGGGAAATAGACAAGTGACTACGGGGGTATACCGTGGTACCTAGGACAAACATCGGGCCACACTTTGCAAAGTATACCTAGAGGGTGCTTCCATGTTTGAGTTGCACTTGCACTAGTAAGTTTCTCTAGTGTTGGTTGTTGTAACTATTCTTCCAACTAGTTTAGTGTTTGCCTGTTTTATCTTATAGGGACTTTCCTAGTGTGTGTTGTTTTTGAACGAATAGAAATCCCTAGTGTGTCTTTGATATTATCACACAGTGGAGTATCATGAGCTCCGTCAGTCATGAAGGCTTCTTGGCCTACCACTGATTACACTAGAGCCACCCCTGCCACCGCTAAGGCGAAAGCTAGACCAAAAAGGGTCTTTTGAAGCGACTGAGTCACCGAAAATCACACCTAACCAACCTCTGTTAAAGGAAATTTCGACACCTTTAAAGAGGATGGTAATGGAGGAAAATCCTGTCTCTTCTCCTTGGAATCCTAATATTCCCACCACGGTTGTCTTCACAGGGGGTGTTCCACCTCCTACCCCATCGTTGCCAGTCTGAGCCACCACGGTCTCGACTGCCTCTACCTTGAGTAGTGGTCTGATCCCATATTTGGCAATGGTCACTGCTCCTTTCACATAGAGTGTGATAGGCCCTTCATTCTCATACGAGATTCCTATATCAGGTACAAGTCTTGTACTATCCTACTCCACTTTGCAGACTTTAGGTCTGGGATCAAGGAGCTCTAACGCTCCTCTGCAAATACCCATGGGAGGGACTTCATCTCCTTTTAACACTTTCTCTTACGGGGGAGGTCATATACCTCCTTCTTACCCTTCACTCAACGGTACCAAGCAGCAATCCGCTGGGCCAAACACACACCATAGTTCAATTGGAGTAGGCAGTCAAGGACCACCTTCTCATAATATACCGGTAGGGTCAACACCATTTTCTTTGTTCGATGCATTTGGTAACAACACTTTCTCATCATCTTCTTTCTCGACCAAAGGAAACCATGGTTATGTCCAACCTAATCCTATGCAGGGTACTATTACTGCACAGGGGGAAACCCCAGGAACTTCTTTCGCATCAGGACCTTGGAATTCTTGGCAAGGATTAGTTCCCTCATCAGGAATGGCAATATGGGGCAATTCTTTTCACAACCAATGGAACCCCAGAAAAGGTGCTATGCTTATGCCCATGGGATCGGAATGGGGAAACCCTTCCCAAAGTCCTATGAATGTAATGCACGTCCAACCATCTATGTCCTATTTTGTGAATTAGCCGATGATGTCTCCTCACACTCAGAATCCGTATGTTGGTCATGGCCATGGTTTTTACTAGAACCTCGGCTAGCAACCCAACTTTTCCTGGAAACCTAGTGCCAGTCAAACTGTAGGCCCATTTTTCCATGGTTAACATCAACAACAACCAAAACTACCTTTCTTGGCAACTTTACATTTTCCAAACTTGACAAGATTATTGAATGACCCCATATGTCACAATCCATGTTGGCCTCCTATGCCGACGAAATTGCCTTCAAAAATACCAAAGTTCGAGGCCAAGCCTAATGAAGATCCAGGGGATCATGTGACCACCTTCCATCTTTGGTGCTCATCTAATTCGTTGAAATACAACTTCGTACAATTGTGATTGTTTCAACGCACTCTCATCGAGAGTGCTGTGAAATGGTACATCGAGCTTGACCGCTCGAGATATTCTTCCTTCGGTAAATTGGAAATGGCATTCCTAAACCATTTCCAATTACCTGTGAGATACGACGCCATCACAAAATTGTTGGCTAATTTTGACCAGACAAAGGCAGACCATATCTCTTACCACATCCGAGAGTGGAGACGCTGGAAGAGTTTAATTAAGGTACTAGTCCCACCAACATTCTTTCTTGAGTGGTTCCTTAAGTCTTTGGTCCCACAACTATCCAAAGACATTGCAACATCGGGAGTGTTTTCTGAAGAAGATGCCATCATGAGAGATCAATATCTTGAGCTAATTTATTCTCAGTCTAGTTTACTGTACGATATTTTTCCCGATGCACCACAATCCATACTTGATAAAATTAGACAGAGAGCTAGACCACATGCCGATGGTATTTTAGTTTCAACACAAACCAAGCCCACTAAACAACTAACAAAAAAAATGCAGTGATTGTCTATACAACACACAATGGCCAGCCAAAATACTGTTTTGGCTGCTCCCCCTACCCAAATGTCAGATGTACACACAGTGAAATCGACAAATCCAAAGGCCACCGAATAGCCTGATGGAAAGAAAAAACAATGAAAGAAGGGTAAGGGGGAGAAGAAACCCACTAATAATTATGGTGGGGGAAACACTAAGAAATGGAAGGCGAGGTATTTGTGTAACCTGTGCGCAGAAGACCACCCGACCCACCAGTGTCCTTGGCTTGCAGAGGCGCAAATTTTTTTGACACAACAATAACCTGTTGTGTTAACAAATCCATTCCAACATGGGAAAAACCTAACCCAAGCCTCTACAAGCGCGGAAGGGGGAAGTTAAGGACCCTCTCTATCTTCGAACAACCCTACATCCATGAATATGTATATGATGAAAGGTGATGCTTTTATATAGACTAGAGCACATGACTATAGTAAGCCAAGCACCTCTGAGAAAGGAAAAGAAGATGAAATCCCATCTCTTCCTCTCCAGATCGAGAAGACTTTGGGTGAAACAATGACATGCATCCCAAAAGGCACATTCAAGAAATATTCTCACAACCCAAATGCAAGGGCCACCCAAAACTATTATGTGGTCGAGGATTTCTCTCAAACCTCTTGTGAGATGTCTGCTTTGGAGGTCCTCCAGAGCTAACCTTCCCAGAGGAAAGATTTGTTAGCATTTTTAGGATCCATCGAGATTTGTAATCTGGATACAATCATGTTAGATACAACCAACTTAAAATCTCATCTCCCTTACCATGTAGAATTTCAAATAATAGTCGCTTACCCCATGAAAAATTTTACGCGAAACATTTTCTGCACAGTGGTTGATGAGGGAGCCTCGACATGCGTCATGTCATTGGCATGTTGGAAGGCCATTGAACAACCTATTTTGTCTCCATCACCTACTCTTCTTACCGCTTTCGACGGTCATTCATTCCGACCACATGGAATCATCCCCTCTTTCCCCCTGCAGTTAGGAGGTAAGACCGTGTGCATCAAGGTAGAAGTAGTCTATGCATCCCTTGACTACAATCTCTTGGTAGGTAGGAATTGAACTTATACCATGAAAGTAGTGGTTGCTACAATTTTCTGGGTCTTGTTGTTTCCACATGAGGGCCAGATTGTGACCATTGATCAATTGTCCTTCTCTAGATTTGACCCTTCATTGGGGGCATTCATTTTCCCGATGATTGATAATCCCCAACCAGGAATCGTCAATGTAGGGGTTGGTTTGTGCCCATCTTTGATGGGAACCTTTGATTACCTGCCCCCTAAAGGCGATGTCAAGTTCATATCAGACCAGCATAAGGTTGATATTTTCCAAGTTTCAATGTTTCGCATGACTTACTTCAACGATCCATGGATTCCTCCTTCCTCATTGGCCATGATGGAAGGGACAGAGGACAATGGTATGTCCATGCCCTTGTCTGTGGCAGAGGCAACATAATTTTTAGTCCAACAAGCTTCAACTGACACATATCTGCCTCCTGCAACAGAGTCAACCATCGGCATGGTCTTAGTTCAGAAAGATGATTTTCTCTCAGAATATGTGATCTATTACCTGAGACGAGGCCTCGTCGGACCGAAACTCAATTATTTTCATATCGAAAAACTTGTGTTGGCAACAGTCCATGTTGTTCAATGGTTCCATCATTATGTTTTGTTTCGCAAGACCACTTTCATTGCCATTTTGAATCCGTTTCAATACATGTTGACATGATGGGTAATAGGTGAAAATATCAGTAGATGGATAGTCGTCCTCCAGGAATTTGACTTAGATTTCATTTCGGTGAAATCCAAAATGTCACTAGTCTTTGCAGAACTTATTTTTGAACTTTCGGTCGAGTCAAGTGATGTTGTGACTGAAGAATCACCTATTCAAGGAGATATGTGTTTGATAGAATCTTTGGACCCCTAGTATGGCGATATTCTAGTCTATATCTAGACTTTGGAGTGCCCTGCCTCTACTTCTCGTGATGAACATCGCCGTATACGTCATCAGGCCAAGAATTATCTCATCCTCAAGGACACTCTCTATTGTCGAGGGGTAGATTGCGTTTTCACCGATGCCTCACTCATGAAGAAGTGAAACTTGTGCTTAATGATTTCCATACTAGAGCATGTGGCGGTCATTTTTTTGGGTTGGAAACAACCCAAAATATTTTACGAGTCGGTTACTTCTGGCCGACACTAATCAAAGATTGTATCGAATCAGTCAAGAAGTGCCACCCATGCCATATATTCTCTTGGAAGATGAGGGAACATCCCACTCCCATGTTTCCTGTCATCACAGTTGGTCGCTTCACCAAGTGGGGAATTGATTACACTACATGCAACCCTCCTTCAGCAAGGGGGCATCGTTATATCATTGTATGATCCGGAATATTTTCGACACGAAATGAGATCGGAGATATAATAAAGAAATGTACAAAGATATCGTAGATATTCAAAAATATAACATAATTATATCAGAGATGCAACCATAAACATAGATATACAGTAATACATGATTTCCATTAATGAAATAAATGTACAGAGACTGTAAAATACAAAGTGAAAGACTCGATAAAATGGTGGTAGCTTATCTTTGAGAAGAGATGTGACCGCTACTCGCATTCACAAGAAGATGATTAAAATGAGGCTCTTAAGGCCCTTTTACAATAAACAGGAATGCCAAAAGTCCTAGACATCCAAAAACCTAACCCTAGGAGATGAAGTGCCAAAAGTCATGTGGGCCCCGTTTGGGTAAGTTAGTGCATCAACTTCTCGGGGTCGTAACTTTTGCATATGATCTTCGTTTTAGGCGTATGATAGCTCGTTGGAAAGGTATCGTCAAGGAAATTCATTTCAGGGGATCAATCATGCCTTCAACTATCATAGAGAACCATAGAGAACCTATATATTGAAAAACCTTCATTTAGGCCCTCAAAATGGCCCTGGAAGTTAAAACCTGCTAAAAATAGTAAATTGCCAAAATTGCCAGAAAGTTGTTTTGAACCAGTTTGAAAAGGTGGGTGGCCACCGATATCCACCTGGATCAATCCTCTCTCCTTAGGAAGAAATGGTATCCATCGCATTGAGTTCTCGATGGAGAAGGAAAATCATTTGTTGAATCTGCATCTTGGTGAGTTGCTTGTCTTGTTGGAGATGTCACCCTGCTCAATTTGTGGAAGTCTATCACGAACCTATTGAGGTTGAGTCTGTTCAACAAGTCGAGATGCATGAGAGGATGGTGTGCAGAAAGAATATTTGTGCTTTGTTTCAGCCTTGTCGACCTGCTTCTATTGGATAGAAGGTGCTTGGGGCAAGGATGTAGTGGTTGTAGTGTCCTTTTGTTCTCCTTTTGAACAGATTGTGAAGAAGCTGAATTTTGCATTATGAGATACTACCTTGCGACACTTTTTAGGTGGAACAATAGTCGAAACTACCTCTAGTATCTGGTAGAGATGACCCCCCAAAGTAACACTGACACTACGGGGTCAAGACTCATAAACAACATGGCATCTCCACATATATGGTTGTCCCAATAGCACATCACATACATCCAGTGGGGCAACATCACATAATACCTCATCCTTGAAGGGTTGGATGCCATATGATAATCGACACTATTGGGTGACACAGAGATCTCCTCCTTGGCGAAGCCACCCGATGTTGTATGGTAGCAGGTGTGGTGTTGTCGACAATCCCAATTGTTTGATGAACTCTGTTGAGATGAGGTTCTTCTGGCCTCCGCTATCAACAATAAAATGCAGTGGGGTCAACTTCACCCATATCTGTGAATTAAAAAGTTGCTCCCCCTCTTCAGGATCTATTGGTTCTTCTATTTGAATTGTTGCACTGGTGACAATAGCAGTGGGGTCCACATCAATGATCTTTCCTTTACCATTATTTTCAGAATCAGATTCAGAATCAGGGTTCGGCTCATTGTCTTTGATCTTGGCCACTAATGGCTGTGTTGAGAGACATTCATTAGTGTTGTGCTAGGGTATTTTGTGGAACTCGCACCATTTTCTGTTGTCCTTCTTCGTCTTCCTGTGACCCTTCTTTTCCTGTGTCTTGGACTAGTTTTTGGGAAACTGTTTTCGGCACGAAATGAGATCGGAGATATAATTAATAAATGCACAGAGATATCGCATATATTCAACAATATAACATAATTATATCAGAGATGCAACCATAAACATATATATACAGTAATACATGATTTCTCTTAATGAAATAAATGTACAGAGACTGTAAAATACAGAGTGAAAGACTCGATAGAATGGTGGCAGCTTATCTCCGAGAAGAGATGTGACCGCTACTCGCATTCGCCAAAAGATGATTAAAATGAGGCTTTGAAGGCATTTTTAAAATAAATAGGAATGCAAAAATTCCTAGACATCCAAAAACCTAACCCTAGGAGATGAAGCGCCAAAAGTCATGTGGGCCCCGTTTGGGTAAGTTAGTGCATCAACTTCTCGGGGTCGTAACTTTTGCATACGATCTCTGTTTTAGGCATATGATAGCTCGTTGGAAAGGTATCGTCGAGGATATTAATTTCAAGGGATAAATAATGCCTTTGTATATAATTGAGAACCTATATCTCAAAAAATCTTCATTTAGGCCCTCAAAATGGCCCTGGAAGTTAAAACCTGCTAAAAATAGTAAATTGCCAAAATTGTCAGAGAGTTGTTTTGAGCCATTTGGAAAAGGTGGGTGGCCACTGATATCCACCTGGATCAATCCTACCTCCTTAGGAAGCAATGGTCTCCATTGCGTTGAGTTATCGAGGGAGAAGGAAAAGCGTTTTTGAATATGCATCTTGGTGAGTTGCTTGTCTTGCTGGAGACGTTGCGCTACTCAGTTTGTGTAAGTCTATCACGAACCTGTTGAGGTTGAGGTTGTTCAACAGGTCGAGATGCATGAGAGGATGGTGTGCAGAAAGAATCTTTGTGCTTTGTTGCAGCCTTGTCAACTTGCTTCTATTGGATAGAAGGTGCTTGGGTCAAGGATGTAGTGGTTGCAGTGTCCTTTTGTTCTCCTTTTGAACAGATTGTGAAGAAGCTGAATTTTGCAGTATGAGATACTACCTTGTGACACTTTTTAGGTGGAAAAGTAGTCGGAACTACCTATGGTATTTGGTAGATATGACCCCCCAAAGTAACAATGAAACTTCGGGGTCGAGACTCATAAACAACATGGCATCTCCACATATATGGTTGGCCCAATAGCACATCACAGACATCCAGTGGGGAAACATCACATAATATCTCATCCTTGAAGGGTTGGATTCCATATGATAATCGACACTATTGGCTAACATGGATATCTCCTCCTTGTCGAAGCCACCCAATGTTGTATGGTAGCGGGTGTGGTGTTATCGACAATCCCAATTGTTTGACGACCTCTGTTAAGATGAGGTTCTTCTAGCTTCCGCTATCAACAATAAAATGCAGCGGGGTCAACTTCACCCATATCTGTGAATGAAAAAGTTACCCCCCCTCTTCAGGATCTGTTGGTTCTTCTGTTTGAATTGTTGCGGTAGTGACAATATCAGTGGGGTCCATGTCAATGATCTGTCCTTTACCATTATTTTCAGAATCAGATTCAGAATCAGGGTTTGGCTCTTTGTCTTTGATCTTGGACACTAATGACTCTATTGAGCGACATTCATTGATGTTTTTCCAGGGGATTTTGTGGAACTCGCACCATTTTCCGGTGTCCTTCGTCTTCCTGTGACCCTTCTTTTCCTGTGTCTTGGACTAGTTTTTGTGAAACTATTTTCGGCACGAAATGAGATTGGAGATATAATTAATAAATGCACAGAGATATCGCAGACATTCAAAAATATAATAGAATTATATTAGAGATGCAACCATAAACACATATATACAGTAATACATGATTTCTCTTAATGAAATAAATGTACAGAGACTGTAAAATACAGAGTGAAAGACTTGATAGAATGGTGGCAGCTTATCTCTGAGAAGAGATGTGACCGCTACTCGCATTCACAAGAAGATGATTAAAATGAGGCTTTGAAGGCCTTTTTAAAATAAATAGGAATGCAAAAATTCCTAGACATCCAATAATCTAACCCTAGGAGACGAAGCGCCAAAAGTCATGTGGGCCCCGTTTGGGTAAGTTAGTGCATCAACTTCCTGGGGTCGTAACTTTTTCATACGATCTCCATTTTAGGCATATGATAGCTCGTTGGAAAGGTATCGTCGAAGAGATTAATTTCAAGGGATCAATCATGCCTTTGGATATAACTGGGAACCTATATCTCAAAAAAGATTCATTTAGGCCCTCAAAATGGCCCCGGAGGTTAAAAACTGCTAAAAATAGTAAATTGCCAAAATTGCCAGAAAGTTGTTTTGAGCCAGTTGGAAAAGGTGGGTGGCCACTGATATCCACCTGTATCAATCCTACCTCCTTAGGAAGAAATGGTTTCCATTGCGTTGATTTATCGGGGGAGAAGGAAAAGCGTTTGTTGAATATGCAACTTGGTGAGTTGCTTGTCTTGCTGGAGACGTTGCGCTACTCTGTTTGTGGAAGTCTATCACAATCCTGTTGAGGTTGAGGCTTTTCAACAAGTCAAGATGCATGAGAGGATGGTGTGCAGAAAGAATCTTTGTGCTTTGACACAGCCTTGTCGATCTACTTCTATTGGATAGAAGGTGCTTGGGGCAAGGATGTAGTGGTTGCAGTGTCCTTTTGTTCTCCTTTTGAACAAATTGTGAAGAAGCTGAATTTTTTAGTATGAGATACTACCATGCGACACTTTTTAGGTGGAACAGTAGTCGAAACTACCTCTGGTATTTTGTAACTATGAACCCTCAAAGTAACAATGAAACTACGGGGTTGAGACTCATAAACAACATGCCGTCTCCGCATATATGGTTGGCCCAATAGCACATCACAGACATCCAGTGGGGCAACATCACATAATACCTCATCCTTGAAGGGTTGGATGTTGTATGATAATGGACACTGTTGGCTGACACAACGATCTCATCCTTGGTGAAGCCACCCGATGTTGTAGGCTGCAGGTGTGGTGTTGTCGACAA
>SNQJ01S0013876.1:73918-101349 GCA_010110895.2 Picea sitchensis
CTGATGTTGTAGGCTGCAGGTGTGGTGTTGTCGACAATCCCAATTGTTTGATGACCTCTGCTGAGATGAGGTTCTTCTGGCTTCCGCTATCAACAATAAAATGCAGCGGGGTCCCCTTCACCCACATCTGTGAATGAAAAAGACACTCCCCCTCTTAAGGATCTATTGGTTCTTCTGTTTGAATTGTTGCGGTAGCGACAATAGCAGTGGGGTCCACATCAATGATCTATCCTTCACCATTATTTTCAGAGTCAGATTCAGAATCAGGGTTCGGCTCTTTGTCTTTGATCTCGGCCACTAATGACTATTTTGAGCGACGTTCATCGATGTTGTGCCAGGGGATTTTGTGGAACTTGCACAATTTTTCGGTGTCCTTCTTTGTCTTCCTGTGACCCTTCTTTTCCTGTATCTTGGATTGGTTTTCGGGAAACTGTTTTCGGTAGGAAATGAAATCGGAGATATAATAAAGAAATGCACAGAGATATCGCAGATATTCAATAATATAATAGAATTATATCAGAGATGCAACCATAAACACAGACATACAGTAATACATGATTTCTATTAATGAAATAAATGTACAGAGACTATAAAATACCGAGTGAAAGACTAGATAGAATGGTGGCATCTTATCTCTGAGAAGAGATGTGACCACTACTGGAATTCACAAGAAGATGATTAAAATGAGGTTCTAAAGGCCTATTTACAATAAACAACAATGCCAAAAGTCCTAGACATCCAAAGACCTAACCGTAGGAGATGAAGCACCAAAAGTCACGTGGACCCCGTCTGGATAAGTTAGTGCATCAACTTCCCGAGGTCGTAACTTTTGCATACGATCTCTGTTTTAGGCGTATGATAGCTCGTTGGAAAGGTATTTTCAATGAGATTAATTTCAGGGGATTAATCATGCCTTTGGATATCATTAAAAACCTATATATCAAAAAACTTTCATTTAGGCCCTCAAAATGGCCCTAGAAGTTAAAACCTGCTAAAAATAGTAAATTGCCAAAATTGACAGAAAGTTGTTTTGAGCCAGTTGGAAAAGGTGGGTGGCCACCGATATCCACTTGGATCAATCCTCCCTCCTTAGGAAACAATGTTCTCCATTGCATTGAGTTATTGAGGGAGAAGGAAAATCATTTGTTGAATCTGCATCTTGGTGAGCTGTTTGTTTTGTTGGAGACGTCACATTGCTTAGTTTGTGGAAGTCTATCATGAACCTATTGAGGTTGAGGATATTCAACAAGTTGAGATGCATGAGAGGACAGTGTGCAGAAAGAATCTTTCTACTTTGTTGCAGCCTTGTCGACCTGCTTCTGTTGGATAGAAGGTTCTTGGGGCAAGGATGTAGTGGTTGCAGAGTCCTTTTGTTCTCCTTTTGATCAGATTGTGAAGAAGCTGAATTTTTTAGTATGAGATACTACCTTGCGACACTTTTTAGGTGGAACAGTAGTCGAAACTGCCTCTGGTATTCTATAGAGACGACCCGCCAAAGTAATAATGACACTATAGGGTCGAGACTCATAAACAACATGTCGTCTCCACATATATGGTTGGCCCAATAGCACATCACAGACATCCAGTGGGGCAACATCACATAATACCTCATCCTTGAAGGGTTGGATGTTGTATGATAATCGACACTGTTGGCTGACACATAGATCTCGTCCTTGGCGAAGCCACTCGATGTTGTAAGGCTACAAGTGTGATGTTGTCGACAATCCCAACTGTTTGATGACCTCTGCTGAGATGAGGTTCTTTTGACTTCCGCTATCAACAATAAAATGCAGCGAGGTCCCCTTCACCCACACATGTGAATGAAAAATAGGCTCCCCCTCTTCAGGATGTATTGGTTCTTCTGTTTGAATTGTTGCGGTAGCGACAATAACAGTGGGGTCTGCGTCAATGATCTGTCCTTTAACATTATTTTCAAAATCAGGGTTCGACTCTTTGTCTTTGATCTCGGCCACTAATGATTGTTTTGAGAGACATTCATTGGTTTTGTGCCAGGGTTTTTATGGAAATCGCACCATTTTTCGGTGTCCTTCTTTGTCTTCCCATCACCCTTCTTTTCCTGTGTCTTGGACTGGTTTTTGGGAAACTGTTTTCGACACAAAATGAAATCAGAGATATAATAAATAAATGCACAGAAGTATCATGGATATTCAATAATATAACAAAATTATATCAAATATGCAACCATAATCATAGATATATAGTAATACACAATTTCTATAAATGAAATAAATGTACAGAGACTGTAAAATACAGAGTGAAAGACTCGATAGAATGGTGGCAGCTTATCTCTAAGAAGAGATGTGACCACTACTCGCATTCGCAAGAAGATGATTAAAAAGAGGCTCTGAAGGCCCATTTACAATAAACAGGAATGCCAAAAGTCCCATACATCCAAAAACCTAAACCTAGGAGATGAAGCGCAAAAAGTCATGTTAGTGCATCAAATTCCCTAGGTTGTAACTTTTGCATACGATCTCTATTTTAGGCATATGATAGCTCATTGGAAACGTATCGTTGAGGCGATTCATTTTGGGGGATCAATAATGCCTTCAATTATCATTAAGAATCTATATCTCGAAAAACCTTCATCTAGGCCCTCAAAATGGCCCCAGAAGTTAAAACCTGCTAAAAATAGTAAATTGCCAAAATTGCCAGAAAGTTGTTTTGAGCCAGTTGGAAAAGGTGGGTGGCCATTGATATCCACCTGGACCAATCCTCCCTCCTTAGGAAGCAATGGTCTCCATTGCGTTGAGTTCTCGGGGGAGAAGGAAAAGCGTTTGTTGAATCTGCATCTTGGTGAGCTGCTTGTCTTGCTCGAGACGTCGCACTGCTCAGTTTGTGGAAGCCTATCACAAACCTGTTGAGGTTGAGGCTATTCAACAAGTCAAGATTCATGAGAGGACGGTGTTAAGAAATAATATTTGTTCTTTGTTGAAGCCTTTTTGACTTGCCTCTATTGGATAGAAGGTGCTAGGGGCAAGGATGTAGTGGTTGCAGTGTCCTTTTGTTCTCCTTTTGAACAGATTGTGAAGAAGCTGAATTTTGTAGTATGAGATACTACCTGGCGACATTTTTAGGTGGAAGAGTAGTCAGAACTACCTCTAGTATTCTGTAGAGATGACCCCACAAAGTAACAATGACACTATAGGGTCGAGACTCATAAAAAGCATGGCATCTCCACATATATGGTTGGCCCAATAGCACATCACAAACATTTACTGGGGCAACATCACATAATTCCTCATCCTTGAAGAGTTGGATGTTGTATGATAATCGACACTATTGGCTGACACAGATATCTTGTCCATGGTGAATCCACCGATGTTGTATGGCTGCGAGTGTGGTGTTGTCAACAATCCCAACTGTTTAACGATGCTTGTTGAGATGAGGTTCTTCTGGCTTCCGCTATCAACAATAAAATGCACCGAGGTCCCCTTCACCCACATATATGAATGAAAAACATGCTTTACCTCTTCAGGATCTATTGGTTCTTTTTTTTGAATTGTTGCGGTAGAGACAATAGCAGTGGGGTCCGCGTCAATGATCTTTCCTTTACCATTATTTTCATAATCAGATTCAGAATCAAGGTTCGGCTCTTTCTCTTTGATCTTAGCCACTAATGACGGTTTTGAGCGACATTCATCGTTGTTGTGCCAGGGGATTTTGTGGAACTCGCACCATTTTCTGGTGTCCTTTTTTGTCTTCCCATGACCCTTCTTTTCCTGTGTCTTGGACTGGTTTTTGGGAAACTGTTTTCAACATGAAATGAGATAAATATATCGCAGATATTCAATAATATAACACAATTATATCAGAGATGCAAAAATAAACACAAATATATAGTAATACACAATTTCTATTAATGAAATAAATGTACAGAGACTGTAAAATACAGACTAAAAGACTCGATAGAATGGTGGCAACTTATCTCTGAGAAGAGATGTGACCGCTACTCGCATTCGCAAGAAAATGATCAAAATGAGGCTCTGAAGGCCTTTTTACAATAAACAAGAATTCCAAAATCCCTAGACATCGAAAAACCTATCACTAGGAGATGAAGTGCCAAAAGTCATGTGGGCCCCGTTTGGGTAAGTTAGTGCATCAACTTCCCGGGGTCATAACTTTTGCATATGATCTCTGTTTTAGGCATATGATAGCTAGTTTGAAAGGTATCATTGAGGAGATTCATTTAATGGGATCAATAATGGCTTTGAGTATCACTAAAAAGATATATATTTAAAAATCATTCATTTAGGCCCTCAAAATGGCCCTAGAAGTTAAAACCTGCTAAAAATATTAAATTGCCAAAATTGCCAGAAAATTGTTTTGAGCCAGTTGGAAAAGGTGGGTGGCCACCGATATCCACTTGGATCAATCCTAAATCCTTAGGAAGCAATGGTATCCATTGTTTTGAGTTCTCAGGGGAGAAGGAAAAGCATTTGTTGAATCTTCATCTTGGTGAGTTGCTCGTCTTGTTGGAGACATCGCGCTGCTCAGTTTGTGGAAGTCTATCACAAATCGATTGAGGTTGAGGCTGTTCAAAAAGTCGAGATGCATGAGAGGATAGTGTGCAGAAAGAATCTTTTCTCTTTGTTGCAGCCTTGTCGACCTAGTTCTATTGGATAGAAGGTGCTTGGGGAAAGGATGTAGTGGTTGCAATGTCCTTTTGTTCTCCTTTTGAACCGATTTTGAAGAAGATGAATTTTGCAGTATGAGATACTACCTTGCGACACTTTTTAGGTGGAACAATAGTTAGAAGTACCTCTGGTATTATGTAGAGATGACCTCCCAAAGTAACAATGACACTACGGGGTCAAGACTCATAAATTGCATGGAGTCTCCACATATATGGTTGGCCGAATAGCACATCACAGATATCCAGTGGGGCAACATCGCATAATACCTCATCCTTGAAGGGTTGTACATCGTATGATAATCGATACTATTGGCTGACATGGAGATCTCATCCTTGGCAAAGCCACTCAATGTTGTATGGCTGCGGGTGTGGTGTTGTCAACAATCCCAACTGTTTGACGACCTCTGCTGAGATGAGGTTCTTCTAGCATCCGCTATCAACAATAAAATGCAGTGGGGTCCCCTTCACCCACATCTGTGAATGAAAAATATGCTCCCCCTCTTCAGGATCTGTTGGTTCTTCTGTTTGAATTATTGCGGTAGCAACAATAGCAGTGGGGCCCGCGTCAATGATCTGTCCTTTACCATTATTTTCAGAATCAGATTCAGAATAAGGGTTCAGGTCTTTATCTTTGATATCGGCCACGAATGACTATTATGAGCGACATTTATCGGTGTTGTGCTAGGGTATTTTGTGGAACTCACACCATTTTTCAGTGTCCTTCTTTGTCTTCCCATGACCCTTCTTTTCCTGTGTCTTGGACTGGTTTTCGGAAAACTATTTTTGGCATGAAATGAGATTGGAGATATAATAAAGAAATGCACAGAGATATCACAGATATTCAATAATATAACAAAATTATATCAGAGATGCAACCATAAACAAAGATATATAGAAATACATGATTTCTATTAATGAAATAAATGTACAGAGACTGTAAAATACAGAGTGAAAGACTCAATAGAATGGTGACAACTTATCTTTGAGAAGAGATGTGATCACTACTCACATTCACAAGAAGATGATTACAATGAGGCTCTGAAGGAATTTTTACAATAAACATGAATGCCAAAAGTCCTAGACATCCAAAAAGATAACCCTAGCGGATGAAGTGCCAAAAGTCATGTGGGCCCCGTTTGGGTAAGTTAGTGCATCAACTTCCCGCAGTCATAACTTTTGCATACGATCTCTGTTTTAGGCGTATGATAGCTAGTTTGGAAGGTATCATTCAGAAGATTCATTTCAAGGGCTCAATCCTACCTACGACTACCATTGATAACCTCTATCTTTAAAAACCTTTATTTATGCCCTCAAAATGGCCTCAGAAGTAAAAACCTGCTAAAAATAGTAAATTGCCAAAATTGCCAGAAAGTTGTTTTCAGCCAGTTGGAAAAGGTGGGTGGCCATCAATATCCACCTGGATCAATCCTCCCTCCTTAGGAAGAAATGGTCTCCATTTCATTGAGTTCTCGGGGGAGAAGGAAAAGCGTTTGTTGAATCTACATCTTGGTGAGTTGCTTGTCTTGCTGGAGACGTCGCGCTGCTTAGTTCATGGAAGTCTATCATGAACCTGTTGAGGTTGAGGTTGTTCAACAAGTTGAGATGCATGAGAGGACGGTGTTTAGAAAGAATATTTGCAATTTTTTGTAGCCTTGTCAACGTGCTTCTGTTGGAAAGAAGGTGCTTGGGGAAAGGATGTAGTGGTTGCAGTGTTCTTTTGTTCTCGTTTTGAACAGATTATGAAGAAGGTGAATTTTGCAGTATGAGATACTACCTTGTGACACTTTTTAGGTGGAACATATGTCGGAACTACCTTTGGTATTCTGTAGAGACGACCCCCCAAAGTAACAATGACACTACGGGCTCGAGACTCAAAAAAAACATAACGTCTCCACATATATGGTTGGCCTAATAGCACATCACAGACATCCAGTGGGGCAACATCACATAATAGTTCATCCTTGAAGGGTTGGATGTTGTATGATAATTGACACTGTTGGCTGACATGGAGATCTCATCCTTGGCAAAGCCACCCGATGTTGTATGGTTGTAGGTGTGGTGTTGTCGACAATCCCAACTGTTTAACAACCTCTGTTGAGATGAGTTTATTCTGGCTTCCGCTATCAACAATAAAATGCAACGGGGTACCCTTCACCCACATCTATGAATGAAAAATATTATCCCCCTCTTCAGGATCTGTTGGTTCTTCTATTTGAATTGTTGCGGTAGCGACAATAGCAGTGGGGTTCGCGTGAAAGATCTATCCTTTACCATTATTTTTAGAATCAGATTTAGAATCAAGGTTCAGCTCTTTGTCTTTGATCTCGACCACTAATGACTGTTTTGAGCGACATTCGTCAGTGTTGTGCTAGGGGATTTTGTGGAACTCACACCATTTTCTGGTTTCCTTCTTTGTCTTGTCATGACCCTTCGTTTCCTGTGTCTTGGACTAGTTTTCGGGAAACTGTTTTTGGCACGAAATGAGATCGGAGATATAATAAAGAAATGCACAAAGATATTGCAGATATTCAATAATATAACAAAATTATATCAGAGATGCAACCATAAACACAGATATACAGTAATACACGATTTCTATTAATGAAATAAATTTACAAAGACTGTAAAACACAGAGTGAAAGACTCGATAGAATGGTGACAGCTTATCTCTGAGAATAGATGTGACCGCTACTCGCATTTGCAAGAAGATGATTAAAATGAGGCTCTAAAGGTCTTTTTACAATAAACGGGAATGCCAAAATTCCTAGACATCCAAAAAGCTAACCCTAGGAGATGAAGCACCAAAAGTCATGTGGGCCCCATTTGGGTAAGTTAGTGCATCAATTTCCCGTTGTCATAACGTTTGCATACGATCTCCATTTTAGGTGTATGATAGATTGTTGGAAAGGTATCATCAAGGAGATTCATTTTAGGGGTTCAATGATGCCTTCAGTTATCATTGAGAACCTCTATCTCGAAAAACATTCATTTAGGGCCTCAAAATGGCCCTAGAAGTTAAAACCAACTAAAAACAGTAAATTCCCAAAATTTCTAGAAAGTTGTTTTAAGCCACTTGGAAAAGTTGGCTAGCCACCGATATCCACTTGGATTAATCCTCCCTCCTTAGGAAGCAATTGATCCAGGTGGATATCGGTGGCCACCCACCTTTTCCAAATGGCTCAAGACGACTTTTTGTCAATTTTGACAATTTACTATTTTTAGCAGTCTTTTATAATAAACGGGAATGCCAAAAGTCCTAGACATCCAAAAACCTAACCCTAGGAGATGAAGCTCCAAAAGTCATGTGGGCCCCGTTTGGGCAAGTGAGTACATCAACTTCCTGGGGTCGTAACATTTTCATACGATCTCCATTTTAGGCGTGTGATAGCTCGTTGGAAAGATCTATCTGAGGCCTACAATGCCCGAGACAAAATAGCATTGTAGATGGTATTTTGTGAGAGCAACATACCCAAAAAAACATCGTTTAGGGCCTCAAAATGGCCCCGAAAGTTCAGGACCCGAAAAAAACTGCTAAAAATAGTAAATTGCCAAAATTGCTAGAAAGTCGTCTTGAGCCATTTGGAAAAGGTGGGTGGCCACCGATATCCACCTGGATCAACTAGAGTGGTTTTTGTGTCACCTTGTCAGGAAACCATATCCCTGTCATACAAGCTAGAATTTGAAGCTACCAATAATGTGGCAGAATATGAATCTCTTGTTCTGGGTTTAAGGGTTGCAAAAGAAATGGGAATTGAGGAGGTGGCAGTGTTCGAAGATGCTGAGTTGATAATCCAACAAGTCAGAAATTCTTATCGAGCTAAGCATCCTCATCTCAGAAGTTACAAAAATGAGGTGTGGGACCTAATTGATAATTTGTTCTCAGCTTTCAACATTTCTTTTATTCCAAGAGAGGAAAATACTTTGGCCAATTCCTTAGTTGTCTCAGCTAGTCTGTTCAGGATCCCTCTTCCACCTAAGATCAAATATGATGTTGATATAAGATATAGGACATCTGTTCCGGACAATATCAAGCATTGGAAGGTGTTTGAAGACGATCTTGAAATAAAAAAAAATCTTCAGTCTGTAGATGAATTTTCTGCATTGCACATTGATCAGGATCCTAATCTTGAAAGTCACCCTCACACTGAGATATTTTTAAATAAAATTGCCAATCACCTTATTACTCATTTGCTAGCAATCATATTCCAAAGGGACTAGTCCCTTTAGAAAGACTGTTCGATGGAAATGATGTGGCAGTAAAGGGTAGGGTTTCAAATAGATATGTTGATACAACGGAGTGCAACATCGGCACACAGGAGGAGCCTAAGTTCATCAAGTTGTCAAGCAGTTTGACCAAAGAGAAGAGGGACGAATATATCAAGTTATTAAGATAATTCGTTGATGTGTTTGCATGGACCTATGAAGACCTCAAGACATATGACACATCTATCATTGAACACAAGATCCCACTAAAGGAAGAGGCTAAGCCATTTAGGCAGAAGCTAAGACAGATAAATCCCATGTTGTTTCCTATCATGGAGAGAGAAGTGAAGAAGTTGTTAGATGCCCAAATCATTTTCCCCTTGAGATATTCTAAGTGGGTGGCCAATTTGGTCCCAGTGAGGAAGAAAAGTGGAGAAATCAGGCTCTGTGTTGATTTCAGGAACCTAAACAGGAGCTCAAGGAAAGACAACTATCCCTTGCCCAACATGGAACACATATTGCAAAGGGTAACTAGTGCATCTAGGATATCCATGATTGATGGTTTTTCTGGCTATAATCAGATATCATTCATGCCCGAGGACAAAGAAAAAACAACCTTCACCACTCCTTGGGGCACATTCATGTATTCCAAAATGCCTTTTGGATTAATGAATGCAGGAGCAACAATTCAATGAGCCATGGACATAGCCTTCATCGGGGAGAAAGATCAGTTTGTGGTGATCTATTTGGATGATGTCACAGTCTTCTCCAAGTCTGATAAAGAGCACTATTTCCACTTGAGGAAAGTTTTCTTGAAATGTCGAAGGTTTGGCATGAAGGAATATTTGTTTGATATGAAATATTTGTTTTCTATGAAGGAGGGGAAGTTATTAGGCCATATAGTATCAGCAGAGGGAGTGAGAATTGATCCCAGCAGGGTAGAGGCAATTCAAACCCTATCACTTCCCAGGTCTAGAAAGGAAGTTTGGTCTTTTTTAGGGAAGATTAACTTTCTGAGGAGGTTCATCTCAAATTTTGTTGAGTTGGTGAAACACATCACAACCATGCTCAGAAAGGGAAATGAAGTAAAATGGACTACTGAACCCAGGGAATATTTTGTCCAAATAAAAAAGGCATTGACTGAGGCACCTATGCTGATCAGTCCTGATTATTCGAAGGATTTCCTAATTTTTTCTTTTGCTTCTTTTTATACAGTAGCAACGGTCTTGTTGTAGAAAAATGAGGAAGGGCGAGAGAAACCCATTTCCTTCTTCAGTAAGGCATTAAGATATGCATAAATCATATATGAGATCATGGAGAAGCAGGCCTATGCCTTGGTGAAAGATCTCAAAGCTTTCAGAGTCTATGTCTTGCACTCAACAGTGATTGCATGCATTCCTTCAGCCTCTATGAAAGACATCCTTATACACCCTGACATAGATGGGAGAAGAGGCAAATGGATTGCCAAGATCCTTGAGTTTGACCTGGAGATAAAGCCAACCAAGTTGGTTAAAGGGTAGGGTTTAGCCAAGCTTCTAGCTGAATCCAATTGCCAGGCCTTGGGGGTTAGCTTCATCAATGCTTGCTCAGAAAATCAACAAGCTGAGTCCTCCAACAAAAGCTCTCAGGGTGGCTTATCACTAGCAGAAGGCACCTAGTACAGAGACATTTTGTACTTTCTACAAGATTTGAAGCCTCTTGATGGAATGGAAAAAATAAAGGAAAGAGATTTAAATCTCAAGGTGATCAGATATTGCCTTATTGACCAAGTATTGCACTGAAGAGACCCTTTAGGGGTGTTTCTGAGGTGTCTGAACCTACAGGAAGCCCAGAAAGTTATGTTTGATTTCCATAGTGGCCTTTGTGGAGGGAATCATTTACGAAAGACCACAACTCACAAAATTCTCAGGGTTGGGTACTACTGGCCCACCTTATTCACTGATGTCTGCAGAGAATTCAGAGATTGCATCAAATGCCAAAGGTTCTTCGGAAAGCAGCAACTCAAATATATGCCACTAAATCCTTTCATAGCTTCAACACCCTTTCAATAGTGGGGGTTGGACTTCATTGGAGAAATTCATCCTCCTTCAAGTGGCCAACACAGATGGATCCTAACTGCAACAGACTATTTCACCAAGTGGATAGAATCCGCCCCCACCAGGAGTGCTTCACACAAGGTAATTATCAACTTCTTGGAGGATATCATAGCCAGATTTGGATATCCTAGCAGAATTGTCACTGACAATGCTACTTATTTCAAGTCTAAGCCTCTGGTTAATTTCTGTGAGAAGTTAGAGATTTCACTAATTCACTCCACTCCCTATTATCCTCAAGGAAATGGACTGACAGAATCTTCCAATAAAATTATAATCAAACTCATTAAAATATTATTGGAACATAATAAGAGGGCCTGGGATTCAAAGCTCAAATTCTCTCTATGGGTTGATCGAGTGACAACAAAGAAGTCCCTAGGCACCTCACCTTTTCAACTTGTTTATGGGACGGAGGTTGTGTTTCCCACTCAACTTGCTTTACCTGTAGCAAAATTCTTTCAAGATCATGAAGGAGAGATAGACCATATGGTCAGAATAATTCATCAAGTGGTGGAAGTGCAACAGGTCAGGGAGCAGGTAAGGGACATAGCTCATAGTCATCAGTAGAAGATCAAGCAGGCCTTTGATAGGAAGGTTAGGAAGGAGGAATTCGAGCTAGGAGATTTGGTGCTTAAGTGGGATGCACCCAGGCAAGATAGAGGCAAACATAGCAAGTTTGATTCCCTCTAGATTGGTCCCTTCAAAATATCTAAAGTATTCTTAAATAACACATACAGGTTGCAGGATTTGGAGGGTGAAGAAGTTTTTAATGGCCCAGTAAATGGGCATTTCCTGAAGAAATGTTTTGTTTGAGCCTTAGACGGCTCCTCTATTTTTGTAAATATTGTTTTTCTGTTTATTTTTGTCTTAATAAATGACTCCATAGCCCAACAGAAGGAAAATGGAACTGTAGAAGGTGTTCTTAGAGCATCGCAGAGATGAATCTATCCCCCATAGAGCCTAATGTTAGCGCCAATTCTTGCAAGGGGGTGTTTCTCTCTAATTTTGGGCCCTTGGTGTAAATGCATAGAAATGGGGTCTAAAACCCATCAAATGCGTTTTATTCAAAGGCTGAAGTCATGAGCACCAAGCACAACACACAAAATAAGTCCTTTTCGAGCTTAAAATAAAGGGAGCGGGCATTTTGTTTTCAATGGTGAGGATCCATAGATGGAGCAGATCGATGATCATCGGGTAAGCTTGAGTCATGGAGTTGCATGAGGTTTAGCGCATTGGCTCATCTCTTATGGCCAAATTCATGAAATGATCATGGTAATCCGATCCATGTGGGACACATGGCTCCTGATCAGGCTTGGTCGCGATTTTGGCTACCGGGACTTTAAAAGATAAGGGGTTGCTCCTCCACTGCATCAGTAAACACCGAAACCTGAAACGTGAAATGTAAAATCCCCCCATGAGATTTTTTGGCATTCCAGCTACCGAGAGTTTGAAAGACAAGGATTCACTCCTCCACTGCATCAAGAATCACCGAAACCCAAAACGTGAAATGTAAAAGCCCCCCAAGAGTTGTTTTGTAATTCGAGCTACCGGGACTTTGAAAGACAAGGGGTCACTCCTCCACTGCATTGGGAATCGCCGAAACCCAAAACGCGGAATGTAAAAGCCCCCTAGGAGCCATTTCGACATTACAGCTATCGAGACTTTGAAGGACAAGGGGTCACTCCTCCACTGCATTGGGAATCTCCGAAACTCGAAACGTGAAATGTAAAAGCCTCCTTGAAGACAATTACATGGCCTTGTGGTTACGTTGAGAGTGAAACCTGAAGAATTGAAGGTTGGCCTCCAAGCTTTGGAAAATTGACACATGGTCACTCTCTATGTATTTAGTCTCGGACACCCTCTATGGAAGAAGCAGTTAATGAATATTGATCAAGTGGTTGAGACCATAGCTCAATCCATAAATGGAAGGAATGGGAAGGGTCAAAAGCAGTCAGTTCATGGTACTCCGATGGATAGTTTTCATGCAGAAGCCATGTTGTCTGAAGAAGTTTCAGACAAGAAGCTGCGTGTACAGTCTGAAGGAAGATCATGCACACATAAATCCTTAAATGAGGTATCTTAGCTACCCTCCTGGGGCTGAGGAGGCGAATTTCTCTGAGTATATAGATGGAGTTTTCATATTTTGTAAAGAATGGATGGTAGAGATAAGCTCCCAATTGTAAAGCTTTAATGAAGCCTCTGGTTCTCTGGTTATAGATTGATAGTTAAGACTTCTTGTCTAATGGAAGCCAACATCTTCTTCCCCTTTTTCATTTGAATCTTAAGATCCTAGGCATGGATGATCTAGTCGGGTGTTGTAATGACTATATAATGCATGTTTGATTATATTAGTTTCGCAACATCTTAATTTTCTTGAAGTTTCTCAGATCTGACAGGACCTCATATTTGTGACTTCTCCCTTGTTTAAAGGTTGTTGGAAGATCGGATGTCCAAAGAAGACTTTATATCCTTTTTTTTTTCCTCCACTTACTCACTACTATGAAAAATTATTGGCTTAAATTAGATCAATACCTCACCTATCTTAGTTGTTCCAACCCAATTTTCTTAGTTAGAAGGATATTGTTTTGAGTTTAATTCCATTCATCATCCTTTATCAACAAATCATGACATTTAAACTGATGGGTGTTGGGATCTTCTCCTACTGCAATCGAGGAGTGACTTCTGACGCTAACAGTGTCAAACACCTAGTAGAAACTATCGAGTAGGGGCCTTAGTATTCCTTTTTCATACATAGTCCAATCAGTACAAAAAATGGTTAAACTTCTACCGAAAGGATGCCTCTTCAAAAAAAAATTAATGAGTGTGACAGAGACAAGATCACTCAGATATTTTTTCATATTTAAGGAGTCTAAAAAGAGCTTAACAATGGACGCCCTCATCCTTTTTCATAATTTTAGTCCCCTAAGCCGAAAAAACTATAAAACATAACTAAGGAGAACTCTTATAGCCCACAAAATAGAGTATTATTTTTTCGTAAGTAGTTTTTCCCAGTCTGAAAAAGGGGTAAACTTATGTTGGACATGCGTTCCTTTAGATCCATTTAACGAGTGTACAAGGAACAATGACACTCGACAATATTTTCAATTTTAAGGATTCTGAAAAGAGCTTAAATATTGACTCCATAATGCTATAAAGGAGTTTCATGTAAGATATAATTCCCATAGGAAATTTCCATAATGAGAAAGAGTAACAATCATGGATTTCAAATGCAAACTCATGGCAGGACTAACTAGGACTCCCAAGCCTAGAAGCACACTTGTAGCATGAGTGCCAAAATAAAAAAAGATTATATACTAGAGTTCCCATTGAAGGTAGGATCTACCATCAACCAAATGATGATTTAAGTGGAGACAAAGGTTTCACCATTCGTTGATGGGGTCAACCCTAGTTTTAGACGACAATGGTAACTGAAAATGCAACAGTTTGACTGAAATGCACCCTAACCTAAATGCCAGTTATAAACACATTACATGCCTAGAGTCTTGTAAGAGACAAGGTCAATCAATGATAAAGGTATCAGATAAAAATTCATAAGACCTGCAAAAATGATGATAATGCTACAAAAAATTCATCATTAGTTGAAAATTTGTAGAAAAATAAGGAAACTTTAGGAAGTGGGTTTTCAAAATTTTAATGAATATTAATATATTTACCCATTTATCATTCCATTTTTTCCGTTTTACCCAAACAACCACCAAAGTGATCTAGATTATTTTTGAGAATGAAATGAAAGCAGAGATATTAAAATTAAATACACATAAATATTTCCATAAACAGAGAAATAAAGTAATACATTATTTCTATTAATGAAAGAAATGTACAGACACTGTAAAAATACAGAGTGAAAGGCTTGCTAGAGTGGTGGTAGCTTATCTCTGAGAAGAGATGTGATGGTTACTCACATTCGCAAGAATATGATTATCACAATGACGATCTCAAGGCATTTTTAACATAAGGAAGATCTAAAACCATAACCCTGGAATATGAAAAGCCAAAAGGTTTGTGGGCCCTGATGGGGATAGTTGATATGTCAACTTCCCGGGGGTGTAACTTTTGCATACAATATTTGTTTGGGGCACTCGATATACCATTAGAAAGGTATAACCGAGAAGAAAAAAAATTGGCTGGCCCAAGCTTGTGTCTTTTGTAACTACCTAGGCTCCAAATCCCAAAAAACATCGTTTAGGGCCTCAAAATGCCCCCAAAAGTTTGGAACCCGAAAAACTGTCAAAAAATTGCCAAGGTGGAAAATTGTTTTCCGAGCCAATGGATTAGGTAGGTGGCCACCTATTTCCACCTAGATCAATCCTACCTCCTTAAGAAGAAATGTTATCCATTGCATTGATTTCCCGGGGGAGAGGGGGAAGAATTTGTTGAATCTGAATCTTGGTGAGCTTCTTTCCTTGTTGGAGAAGTTGTGTTGATTAGATTGTTGAAGGTTTTCACGAACCTATGGCTAGAAGGGTTGGACCTTTTTAACTAGTTTTGATACATGAGATGATTGTGTGTAGAAGGAATCCTTTCTCTTTTCTTCAATCTTGTCAACCTGCTTCTGCTGGATAGAAGGTGCTTGGACTGAGGCTGCAGTGGTTTTGGTGTTCTTTTGTTCACCTTTTAAAAAGACTGTGAAGAAGCTAAATTTTGTAGTATGAGTAGTCAGAACTACCTATGGTATCTTGTAGAGATGACTCCCCAAAGTAAAAATGACACTATGGGGTCGACACTCATAGATAGCATGGTGCTTCCACATATATGGTTGGCCCAAGAGAACATCACATACATCTAGTGGGGAAACATCACATAATACATCATCCTTGAAGGGATAGATGTTGTATCGAAATCAACATTGTTGGCTGACATGAATATCTCGTCCCTGGTGAATCCACCCAATGTGGGTGTGGCATTGTCACCAATCTCAACTGTTTGATGACCTCTGTTGAGATGAGGTTCTTCTAGCTTCCACTATCAGCAATAAAATGCAGTGGGGTCCCCTTCACCCACATTTGTGAATGAAAAAGGTGCTCCCCCTCTCTAGGATCTATTGGTTCTTCTGGTTGATTTGATGTGGTCACAAACATAGTAGTGGGTTCTGCGTCGATGATTTTTCTTCTACCAGTGTTTTCTAAATGAGATTCTGAATCAGGGTTTGGCTCCTTGTCTTTGATCTCAACCACCAATGACTATTTTTAGAGACATTCGTTGGTGTTTTTCCAGAGGATTTTGTGGAAATTGAAACACTTTATAGTTTCCTTCTTCGTTTTTTTGTTACCCTTATTTTCTTGTGTCTTGGACGGGTTTTTTGAAGGCTAGCTGATTGGGACATATTTACCATACTTTGTTTGTTGCGGATTTGTAGACCCAAAATCCCTCTTGTTCTGGTTCTTAAATTTCTGCTTGATTTTAACGACATATCAATAAACAACACCTAGTGATGAGATGTCCATAAAATCCATTTCATTTTATATGTATCTATGTAGAGCCCCATGATATTTCAAAACTAGATGTCGCTTGGAGTATTTGATACCCATCTTGGTGCATAAGGTATGGAAGGTATTGGTGAACTTTGGAACTGCTTCTCCCCTCTCTTTTCAAAGTGTGGTCCATCTCATGTATTGGTCGTTATAATTACCAAAAATGTAATATTGTTCCTTGACCACATCCACAAAAAAATCCCAAGTGGGCTCAGCCCCATATATTCCAAACTCCTTTGTGGAACTTTGCTCCCAGTAATTTTCCCACCAATGTTTGACATGGGGGAGTGCCTTAAGGAGTGTGAAGGTGATCTTTTCCCTATCAAAGAAATTGTGAATAGAGAAATAACCTTCTAGAAAATTTAACCATTTTTCTAGGGAATCCACATCGATCTGTCCTTCAAATACAGTAATATCAAAATTAACTTGTACCTTGAAAGGTGAGGTTCCTCCAAAGTGGACACTTGATGAATACATAATTGTTGTTATCGGTAGGCTTTGAAGTATGTGGGGAGAATTCTCCATCATTTTGTCCCTCTGTCACGTGAGAGCTTGCTCAAGCAACAGATTAATAGAATCTTTTTCTCTGGCATTTTTCTTTTCTTCCTCCATGGAGGGTTTCTTGGGCGTGCGAGAGAGATTTTCTTTAAGAGAGACAAGCTTGAGACCCAACTTTCTATACTCGAACCTCGTCGGGGACATGCACTGAAAAATGATCAAGAACAACCTACTCTAATACCATTGATCTAGATTATTTTTTAGAATGAAATGAAAGAAGATATATTACAATTAAATACACATAAATATTTCCAGAAACAGAAAAAATATAGTAATACATAATTTATATTAATGAAATAGATGTATAGAGACTGTAAAAATATAGAGTGAAAGACTCGCTAGAATGGTGGTAGCTTATCTTTGAGAAGAGATGTGATGGCTACCTGAATTTGCAAGAAGATGATTATTACAATGAGGCTCTCAAGGCCTTTTTAACATAAGGAAGATCTAAAATCCTAACACCGGAAGATGAAAATCCAAAAGGTTTGTGGACCCCAATGGGGGTAGTTAATATGTCAACTTCCCGGGGGCATAATGTTTGCATATGATCTTCGTTTGGGGCACTTGATACATCATTGGAAAGGTCTAACTGAGAATAAGTACTTTTTATTGTCTGAACAAGTGCCTTTAATAGAATTATGGGCCCCAAATCCCCAAAAAAATGTCATTTAGGGCCTCAAAACGGCCCCAAAAGTTTCGAACCCAAAATACTGTCGAAAAACTGTCAAGGTGGAAAGTTGTTTTTCGAGCCAATGGAATAGGTGGGTTGCCACTGATATCCACCTGGATCACAAAGTGACCAAAACCCTTGTACATAAATTCGAGAAAACACGGAGCTTGGAGAAACTCCACTACTTTCCACCCTAAACAAATAAGTGTTCCATCTTTATATTGCATTTGTTAACTTTATTTTTTCAATTCCTTACCATTTTCATGCTTAAATTTGTTTTAATAAACATGATTTGGTGCATCCATAGGCTGTCTTAAGGCATCCCGTGGATTTCTGCAGCTGGTGGAAACACCAGTCACAGATATCTACGACTGTTCTAACTAAAGGTCGTGGATGCACAGAAAATTGTTGGATTACTGAGAGGGGGGGGTTAATCAGTAATGAGAAATTATACCAATTATTAATCCTTTAAACCACAATGTATATTATTTTACTTATTCAACCACGTTCATATGTTCATCATCAATATCTTATTGTATCATAATAATTAACATTCACCAATGCATAATAAACAATAACAAACACATCCACACAATGCATAGTACACCAATATTTACGTGGAAACCCAATGCAGGAGAAAACAACAAAATGATTTTCTTATATGCCAAGAACTGCATTCAAGGAAGAACCAACTTCCAGTTCTCCAAATACAACTGGAAGGAGACTCTGACCCCCTAGTTTCTCAAGATACAACCTGAGGGAAGCTCCAACTCCCCAATTCTTTGGCTACAACCAGAAGGAGGCTACAACCCCCTATGTTCTCTGGATTCAACCAGAAGGTGGCTACAACCACCTATCCTTGCCTCATCTAACCGCCTTGAAGTATAAGTGCCAAATTTATAAATTGTCACTGTCACTGAATCAACCACTGCCACTGTCAACCTATACCAATAACATGTAACACCCTGTACCAATCAACCTGCACCAAACAACATGTACAAATAAACTGAACCAACATGTACCATGCATCAACCTGTACCTCAATATATACCATCAACAAGTTCATCAAGCATGCACCAAACCTATAAAAATAACCTATCAAAACAACATGTCCAAACAACCTATCACAACAACATGTCTCATCAATCTTATCAACCAAATCAGATCTACTCACCAAGATCAATCAACAATACAACTCTCAACCATATGAAAAATATCACCAATATGTGCATCAACCAATCACAACAACTCATAATCATCACCAAGATCAATATGTGCTTCTAATAATATACCAAGACAAGTATGATACATCATTGATAAATGATGTATCAACAATAGTACTAACAAGTGCCTCAAACCATGTACCAAGTATGTACCAATCATGCATCAACTACACATCAACTATGACTAATCAAGATGTACCAACATCATCAAATATACACCTCGTGTATGTGCCAAATCATCAACTACTTGTCTCAACCATGTACCCAACATGTACCTCAACCATATACAAAAGATATACACCAATATAACCATCAAAAGTTATCTAAAAATTCATCACTCTATCCATAAACCAAATACCATAAACCCTTACATCAAACCATCTACAACAACCTCATTGTTATGTAGCCTCAAGCTAAACCAAAAAATTTAGCAACACATCACAACCAAAAGACCAATATCCATATGCCAAATGCCAATTGTATCCCTCAACAAATCTAATACATGCAACAATACTAAACATCCAATACCATCTCAAGAGATAAACCCTAGCTCACAAAACATACCTCAAACAAGATATGTCAATCTCTCATAAATAGACCCTAACTATGTTGCTTCCATGGTTCTGTTGCTGAGGTTCTGTTGCTGTGATTATGTTTTCGTTATTCTACTACCATGATTTTTCTGCCACACTTTTTCTACCGCAATTTTTCTACCACAATTTTTCTTCTGTGATTTTTTCTGCCGCACTTTTTCTGCTGTGATTTTTTTGCCGCACTTTTCGTTCCACACTTTTTCTTCCATACTTTTCTCTATCAATAATACCTGCCCAAATAACCTTTCACAAAATAGATATTCAATGATATTCAATAGGTGCTAATGGGAGAGCCTTTATCTCTTATTTATACTTCCATGTAGATTTCTCTAGACATATCAACTTTTGTCCACTAAACCACTTTGTCTAATTAGCCACTTTTCCACTTAACTTAACCACTTTCCACAAATAGTAAGTTCTACACTCCTAGTTGCAACTAAATTTACTATTTAATTAATTTCTTTTGCAACCACTTTGACTTGTCCATAAATAGTAAACTCACCACTTCTTGTTGCAACCACTTTATTATTTAAATAATTTCTCTTTGCAACCACTTTGACTACTTTATTATTTAAATAATTTATCTTTACTCACAATTTTTGTTGCAGCTAATTTTTCTATAATTAGTCAATTCATAACTTTTTTCCCTTAATTAAATTCTTGTTGTTGCAACCACTTTATTATTTAATTCACTTCTTGATCAACCACTTTGACTATTCAATCTTCTCATCACAACTACTTTACCATAATTACCAAACTCGCAACTTCTTGTTGCAACTAATTTATTTTTAATTATTTTCTTAATGAAATAATTATACCCATGATTAACTCCTAGTTACCATCAATTTGAATAGTACACTTATTCTAGGAGATGCTAGAATAATTGACTTCTTTTACCTTCTATGGGCTTCTATATAACTCATGAGGGTTCTCCAACTGCATATGACCATAACTCTCTAACTGTGAGGAGTTATGTGACGTTCCACATATCACCAGAAATTGCATGACTTATACTATCCATCTAGAATAGCCTTACCTATAAATTCCCAATATTCATGCCTTTATACCTCAAACATACTTGGGTCCTATTAGTTATAGAAGTTTCCCCTAGAGTGCTATAGGGTCAATCCTAGCACCCCTTCAATTATTGCAATAATTTTATAAATAAGAATGTGTTTGCGTTTTGAAAGAAGATGGATCGGGTAGACGGGAGAGAAAGAAAAAGAGAAACGGGCTAAATGTCGATCAGTAAAACAACATTGGGCATGGAGTCAAATAAACACCCTATTGATCGGAGGCAATCAAATTGTATATGAGATAATACGTTTTTATATGTAAATGGATAGAAGAATAGGGAATAGATAAAAAGTAGAACACCTCGTCAAACCAAGATTCTCTTAGTCAAATGGATGCAATGATACTTGAAACAAAACACATGGATGATAGGCAGTCACAGAAAAATATTTACCCCTCAGGAATCTATCATCCATAAGCTGCCATTGATTCTCAATGTCTGTAATTCGTTCAAGTAAGACGAACGATAGAATGTAAAACAAGGAAGGTGGAAAAACAATGTTTAGACAAGAAAATCACAATCTAATAAACAAATGTCATATATCTCCAATGTCATAAACGATTACAAAAATACAATTCCTTCAGTTATACAATCACTCAGGATGGATGTTATTTCATTGATATCTTCTCAGGCCTTACCCTCACGGGTATCCCCTGTCCTCTTATTAGTCAAACATTGTTTAAATAATAAAAAACAACAGTCCAATTGTTTTTGATTTGCTGGCAGTAAGATCCTACCAAATCATAAAAATAGAATAAATCAATAAGGTGGCAATAAAATGAGGAAAAAATATCGAGTCCTTCAATCCTAGAATGCATGTTCATTGTATGACTGAAGTCTTCTTCTGAAGGCTTCCATCTGTTCACTTGTTGTGCCTTAATATCTGCACTAGCCTGCCAACGAATCCTGAATTTGCTCATTGGTTTTCCTGAAGATAATCAAAAGATACTCTGTTACCAAGTATTCTTCAGATTGAAGGTTATCATCTTAGAATGTTGAATCTTCTAAATGATTTATTGTAATTTTTATGATGCCACCTGTATATGTTCCATCGAATGAGTAATTGTTGGCTAGAGATATGAATTTTCGATGTCCATTTGTTGCTGAAAATCTAGAAGTGATATCTCTGATTGCCATCTGCCCTGCCACCTGTGCCTTGAAATCCCGAATACTCATCGAAATACTCTTTGAAAGTTGATTCTGTTATGGCATGGTTTGTAGCATTTTACCTCAATACTCTGAACCAAATCTCCGAGGACATGAATATATGCCCCCTGAACACTTATATTTAAATGTGAATGACTGTCGTTCTGCACCTTTGAACTTGCCTCCAAGTCACAATCTAACTTGAATTTAGTATTTTGAAATTGCCTACTTTCAACATCTTTCAATACACAACCAAGAGTCTCCCCTGCATTAGTGGAATTAACAAAATGTTCAACCGTTTCTATATAAAAAATTAAAGGCTTCTTCAGTCATGTTTTGTCTTGACCGATAGCAGAGCAAATAGAGAGATATTTAGGCCTATGGCCATGGTCATGGTTGTATTCAGTATTGGCCCTATGTTCCTGTGCATGTCTATGCTTAGTCTATTGTTGATGGCCTTTTAATTCTGCTACCTTGTACCCAAGTAGACCAAATTTATCACCATCCCAAATGCATTTTGTAATGAATTATACTGTTGGCATTGTAATTTATAAAAAGATCATATGGCACTCACCAAAGTTTCCAATGTGCACAACATTCATTCTCTTGAAACACCTTTCAGATGCATATTTTATTGTCGCTGATAAGTCCGATAACCAAGAAAGCCACCATAACCATACATCGTTGGATATTGGGCTGGAGGGGCATAATCATAATCTTCATATCCTTGATCATAACTATAGTAAGCTGACTAGCATTCCATTGATTTGGATCTAGTTGAGACTGCACTCCCCAGCTTGCAGTCTACTTTTGTTGGAGATCAACCCCAAGAAAACCGAATAGACTATTGACCAATAATGGTACCATGCAACATTTGCAAAGCTTCCTCAATAGAGGAACTTTTAGTGAACTGTACAAAACCACATCCTTTGCCCACCTGTATTTTCACATACACAATCTCTCCAAATGGCCCAAAAACCTACCACAGATCTTCATCCATTACATTTAGATCTAACCTTTCATGGAATACGATTGTTGAAATCCCAAGGATTTATTTGGTGTGGCTTCATTAATACGCATAGGTCTCGAGAAGAAAATAAACACAATTCATTTCATTCATAGCTCATTTTTTCTCATTATCATCACCAAATATAACAAAACCATAACCTTTGGCGCGACCCCTGCTGTCTTGGATTTGTGTTTATTCATGGATTCTCTCCTCGTGGCTTAATCTATGCACTTTTGCATGCATTCCTTCCTTCATTCGATCCTTGAACCTCCATGTGGCCCGGTGCTTGTGCATGCGTTCCATCCTTCATTCGATCCTTGAACCTCCATGTGGCCTGGTGCTTGTGCTTAGCTTTGTGTTGACTCATGGCCTGATTCGTGGCTTAGCATGAGAATTTAGCCTGTGGATTAACTCATGGCTTGTGTGTTGTGTGGCAGGTTGCATGTTACTGGAGCTTGGGGCGTGGATCTAAAGTTTTTCCTTTAGACCACAATTTGATAAAATACAACACTTTTCTTAAGCCCGAGTGCCAACTAAAAATACCCAAAGTTGGTTAATAAAGAAGCCTTAAACCAAGATTGGCTTAATCAAACCAACTGCATCTCAATCAATAATCTATTTTCATTGATTTGTTAAGCCAACACGAACATTACCACAATAAAACATAATCCATCTAGATATGGACCGAAGAATTTAAGGAAATTTCAAGAAGTGAGATGATGCTTTATGATGGCGCTGCGAGAATATCATTGTTCCAGTAGCATGTATGTCATCACCAAAAGTCTAAAAATTAGTCCTTTAAACTGAGTACTAACAGGTCCCTTACCCATGCCTTTGTGCTACCATAATTTTCTATCATACTTATCCAAGGGTTGACATCAATCTACAATATCACTCTCCAAGGGTTGACATCAATGACAACCAATAGTTGAGACAAACTGTCCATCAACCTAAGCCAATTGTCTAAAAATCTCCCCCTTTGGCATTGATGGAAACACTAACATTTATGACAATACTTAGTCATGATAACATTCAACCTTATACTCCTCATCAATGTTTCTATATCTCCCCATTTGGCATCAATGGAAAAGGATGTCTCCCTTTGGGGTTGCTCCCTCTGCCTAAACTCTCCTTGGGGCTGCTCCCCCTGTCTAAATTCCTTTGATATTTCTCTATGTTTCTAAGCCTCTAATTACTCTCTCTCCTTTCATATGAATAATATATCCCCCTTTGACAAAGGGTATCACTCTAATGCAACACTGAAGTCATATCGCTCATTCTTCCCTTGTGACAGTCGCTCCCCTGGAAACATGCATCTGTGCTCTCTCTCCAAGCATCTAACTCTCTATCTTGCATTTGATGAATGTCTTCCTCTTGAATCATACCTCTATCCCTACATCTCTATCTAAAAACTTCATTGAATGATATTTCTATGTATCTTTTTTGTTCTCTTTATCTCTCTCGACTTCTTTGCAAGATGTCGTGTAGAAATATATAAGTCTTCTTGTACTTTTGTCTTTTTGGAGTTATTTTCCATTGGCTCTTCCTTGTGTAATCAGCTGACATTTATGAAAAACATTCAAGAATAAGCATTCAAATATTTTTTTTTTAATTATTATCAATTATGATATTGTTCCTTTGTCTTTGAACCATTCTCTAAACTAATCTATGAAACCATGCTCTTGTTCACTATCATATATCTATCCAAATCTATTAAGTGTTCTTACGAATCCATATTTATCCATAATGTACAAGACTCTACTACAAACCTATCCATAATGCTGACTCATCTGTCATTGTACTAACATGAAGTATTCACTACTACAACTGATCTATCTATCACATTGTACTTCTCCTAACTGATTGCTCTGAATCTGTCTACTCAAACTCTACAAGATGCTTGAAGGATGGTTCTCTAGTATGTATCAGCTACCACATAGACTCCCCCTATATAATATTCATATTACCTAGGATTATCTCAGTTGGATGGATTAGAACAATTCTTGCTATGATGCAAACTCATCATCAACTTCATTGGTAGATTCATCATCTCTCTGAACTTTGAATTCTTTATTTTTATCTATGGATTCATCTTTCACTACAAATCATGAAAGTACAATCTCTTGGACATGTTCCTTATTTACCTGTCCTTCTTTTCTTTCATTTCTTTTCCAAACCTTTCTATATCTAACATCTTCGTTTTTCTTTGTAGATTTTTCTTCATCTCGTTTTATTGTCAATCTTGCGATCTCTGGGATTGGGTATTTGTTCACTTGTTCTTCCTATTTTCTTATCCATACATTCTTATATCTAATATCAGTGTTCTCTTTCATGGAAGTATTGATCATGCTTCTACAATCACGAGCTATGTGTCCATAGTTATGACATTTGTAACATTCAATGTTATGTGGGGCCACATAAGAATTTCTTGCTTGAACATTTATTTTATAAACCCTGCAATCTGCAACCTTATGTCCAAAGTTAGTACAATAAAAACAATGACCATAAAGAAATTTACATACCTGGGAGTGAATGATCTTGTTTTTGGTGTAGTCCTTCTAAATTCCTTCCTTGACTGATCATGGTCATGATTGAATCCTCTTTTTGTCTTGAACGTGGATGGTTTTCTTGAAGATGTATCTTTATTAGTTTTCTTATATTATAGTTGACCATGATTCCTTCCTTTGATTACTTCTGCATAACTCTTTCTCTTTTCTTCATTCTTCTTTTCTAGCAACCTAGAGTGCTTGTATTCATTCTCTACAACTGATGTGAATGTTTTTGTCTCTTCAATGTTCTTGTTGATCTTGACAATTTTACTTCTCAATGTGACAACTTATTCTTCAAGATTCTCAACCTCTTCTTCTTTCTTCATTATCTAAGACTTCATGACTTCTTCTATTCTCTTTTCTTCTTCAAGATGGATTTTTAATGTGATGATTTATTCTTCAAGCTGGTTTAGATAATTATTTCTTTCGTTAATATGATCTCTCAATATATGATCTCTCATTTATGTTTCTTCCTTCTATGTTGCTATGTTGGCTTCCAAATACTTCTTTTGATATTCAATATTTTCTTCAATATTTATGGCTTCTTCTAGCTGAGTTTTTAATTTCTCGATGACCTGTGTTGGGCTTCTTCAAAAATGTGAACACTTTCATTTTGTTTCATCAATTATTTCTTGAGTGACTTGTTTTCTTCACTTTATTTTCTTAGTTCATCTAAAGTACTGATCAATTATGCTTCATAATTTTATTCTATTTCAATTAGTTTTCCTATATCATTTCCTTCATGGCATTCCAATTCAAGATGTCCACGTTTTTCACAATTAAAGAAAAACAACATTCTTATGTTGATTATGTACTCTTCATCTTCTGAATCTGTTTGACATGATGAACATATTTCTTCTTGATTTGTACCTGCATATTCTTTGACATTCTATGACTCTGTGATGGGTGAAGAATAGATATTATGTAACTTATCCCAAATTTCTTTAGCTGATGAACATCTACCAATTTTTTCCTTTACTGAATCATATAGTCCTTCCAAAATTAAATCCATTGCAATTTTGTTATTTCATTTTAGTTCCTTCTTTGTTGTAGTCTTTGCCTTTTTTGAACTATCATGTCCTGTAACAACTTATTTCCAAATATCATACCCATGTGCCTTTAAAAATAATTTCATCCTTCCACTCCATATATCATACTTTAAACCATTCTTACCATTAAACAATGGTACTCCATTCTCATAATAATCCATTATCTCCTTCCAGTGGTTAAATTGTTTCATGAAAGAACCTACTCTGATACCAATTGTTGGATTACTGAGAGGGGGGGGTGAATCAATAATGAGAAATTATACCAATTATTAATCCTTTAAACCACAATGTATATTATTTTACTTATTCAACCATGTTCATCTATTCATCATCAATATATTATTTTATCATAAGAATTAACATTCATTAGTGCATAATAAACAATAACAAACACATCCACACAATGCACAATACACCAATATTTACGTGTAAACCCAATGTGAGATAAAACCATAGAATTATTTTCTTTAATGTCAAGAACTACATTCAAGGAAGCACCAAATTCCAATTCTCCAGCTACAACTAGAAGGAGGGTCTGACTCCCTAGTTTCTTAGGCTACAACCTGAGGGAAGCTCCAACTCCCCAATTCTCTGGCTACAACCAGAAGGAGTCTACAACCCCCTATGTACTCCAACTACAACCCCCTATGTACTCTGGATACAAACAGAAGGTGGCTACAACCACCTATCATCTCCCCATACAAACGCCCTGAAATATAAGTATCAAATGTAGAAATTGTCACTATCATTGAATCCACCACTGCCATTGTCAACCTATACCAATAACCTGAACAATTTGTACCAATCAACCTACACCAAAAACATTGTATCAATAACCTGAGACAACATGTGTAAATTCTAACCTTGTACAATATCTACTACAAACTGATATTCAGAAAAGAACAGAAAATATACAATGGCAAATACAAACATTACACAGAGATTTTTCACCTGGAAACCCAAAACGGGAAAATCAACATATATTATATTCATACATTGTGTTAAATTGTTTACAATACAATATACATATAGGAGCCAGCGGCATCCAAAACCCTAACCCAATGACTTGGATTAGTCCAAAACCCTAATTCCTTAACCGGAAATAGAAAACCAT